>QEPC01013002.1:6903678-6948406 GCA_003113815.1 Sphenodon punctatus | reverse complement strand
TAGATGTTCCTGGAGCTGCCGTGTCAGAGCCCATTCAATAACCTTCCCTAAAAAGGGAAGGTTAGAGACTGGCCGATAACTGGCAGGAGCATCAGCATCAAGAGATGGTTTCTTGAGCAGGAGTCTAACCCCTGCCTCTTTTAGACAGTCAGGCACCCTGTCGTCCCGAAGGGAGGCACTAACCACCCCAGCCAGCAACGGCCGTAACGTCTCCTGGCTAGCTTTCACCAGCCAGGACGGGCATGGATCTTGCTCACAAGTAGTGGCACGAACAGATCCCAACAAGGACTCCACATCGGCAGGCAACACCATCTGAAACCAATCCCACAAAACAGGACAGGGCATCCATAGCCCCAAGATGATCCTCTGCAGTAACTGTGGTGCCGAAATCGTGACTGATGTAGATTGTACTTATCTACAAAGTACTCGATAAACCGGTCACAGCAGTCACTGGATTGCTCCAGGTCCAGGCGGAGGCAGACAGGACTGACCAAGCCTTTCACCACCCGGAAAAGTTCTGCTGGACGTGACTTTGCAGATGCAATAAGAGCAGCAAAGAACTGCTTCAATACTGCCTGCACCACCACAGCATAGGCCTTTAAACTGCTCTTATTCTGCGATCGATCATACTGGTCGCGAGTCCGGTGCCACCATCGCCCTAACCGCCTGCTCTCCCGTTTCAAACACCGCAGGCCCTCAGTAAACCAAGAAGACCTGCGGGAGACTCGGGAGGGCAGCAGACACCTGGGAGCCACTCTGTCAATGGTCTTGGCCAACAAAGTGTTCCAGAAGGCTACGAGATCAACAGAGCGGGTGTCAAGGTCCAGGGGAAACTCCCCCAGAGCATTCCGGAACCGGTCCGGTTCCATAAGTCTCCGGGGGCGGACCGATCTAATAGGTCCTACACCCTTCCGGGGGCTATCATGTGCCAGGATGCACGCCTTAAGGAGGTAATGGTCAGACCATGACAAAGGCTCTACCCCCTTATCTCCTACTAACTGACCCCCCCGCCTCAAAGCCGGTGCAGAAAACCAAATCCAGTGTATGTCCCTCCTCGTGTGTGGGGCCACAGATGATTTGGGACAGGCCCATGGTTGTCATGGAGGCCATGAACATGAGTTCATGCAGAGGCCTCGCTCCTCAAGATCGGTGTCGGTGTGGATATTAAAGTCTCCCAGGACCACCAATCTAGGGGTCCGGAGGATTACATCTGACACCAGATCAGCAAGAGCATGTAGGGATGCCACTGGGCAGTTGGGTGCATGGTACACCAGCAGCACCCCTAATCTGTCCCCGGCCAAATCCAACACAAGATGGAGACATTCAACACCTGATGGAGCCTGCACTGGATATCTCCTAAAAGACAATGCATCCTTGATAACAATGACTACACCGCCCCCTCCCCCCGTCCCTCCAGCCAAGGCTGTTGCTGCACAGAGAACCCAGCTGGAACAAGATCGGCCAGGATAGGGCCTGATTCATTGTCCAGCCAGGTCTCTGTAATACACACGAGGTCGGCATCCCACTCCAGGATTAACTCACGGATGGTAGATGACTTATTGACAACCGACCTCTCGTTCAGCAGCACCAGACCAAGGCCTGGGGTCTCCCGGGCCTCGACCCACAACCTACCTGCGTGGGGGGTCGAGAGGGGAACGGGCACAAGGCACCGCTCCCTCCTCACTGATGGAACACACCTCCCCATGGAACCATATCTCCCCCGACCCGTAACAACCGTGATAGCTGCAGAACCCCTCCCCTCCTCAGAGAACCCCGTTAGACACCCACCCTCCATAGGCTGCCCCGACAGGCCAGCGAGAGGGACCCCGCCCCCCTAAACCCCCCTACCCACCTCTGCCACCGGCGGTCAACCCTCCCCCCCCCCTCCCGGAGGGTCACCCCTGCTCACACCAGGGGTTCCCCTCCACACCACCCCCATGCCTCCCTCTCCTGCCACCAGAGGGTGGTCAACAACCCCCACACCACACTCAAACCCCCAAAATTGCACCCCTCCAATGTCAAAAATTCCCTACACACAGGACCCCACCCCACTCCTGTCTGTCAATATCTTAACCCCCCCACTCCCACCCACATAGGGGAGGGGGGTGAGACAATATCCCAGCCTCTGTCACCACGCATGCAGGGGTGCTCTGTAGAGCAAGTATAATGTCCCTGGTAGCCACCTCCACTGTCTCTGTCTGCTAACGGCCCGCCAACGGCACTTCATCCTTTGGTGGCAACCTTCGGCCGCCGCCCAGAGGGCGCCGCTCTCAGGGGCAGCTCCTCTTTGTAAAGATGGTTACCTGCAAGGGGGAGGGACAGCAGAGTGGATGCAGGTGGGGAGGATTTCCAGGGCCTTGGCCAGGGAGCCCACACCCCACCCTCCTTCCCAGTCCTTCATCGCTGGGCAGGCTGGATCTTATCTCCTCTGAGTCTGGGTAGCTACAGTAGAACTCGGTAGGTAAAGCATTCTCTTTACCCAACCTTTTCTCTGTCAGAAGCAGCCATGTACACTGCTGGAGTCGGGGCTGGCCCCAGGATTTGCAGGGCCATGTGTGAAGTCTTGGTGCAAAGCCAAATTTGCATAACTTAAATAATTTGCTGGGGCTGCCACCCCCAGGTGCAGGACCTAGGCTGGCACGGGGCCATGTGCGACTGCAGGAATCCAGCCCTGGATGGAGTGGGATGCCCAGGGGTGATGGTGGGAGGGACATGCCCTCTGCTGTAACAAGGGCCTGAGAGGGGCGGCACTGGCAGCGTGCCAGGGGACTGTGTGCTGCTGCTTCCTTTTCTCCTGAATCAGCATTCCCTTTCTGTATCTCTGCTCGTTCAAGTAAGTCCCTTGCTCGATACGGTGTGCCTTCTGTGGGTGGCGACTGGTTCCTGCCAGTGTCCGGTTTACTGTGTGGCTCTGCAGGCATGGATGCTCCCCCATCCTCCTGGAGTCCTGGGCAGGAAGGGGTGACATGGCTGCTTTGTCGTCTTTTGCCTGTAGTTCAAGGTGGCTGTACACCAGAGCTGGGTATGGTATAGTGGGCGGCCTGGGGGATGGTGGGTGGAGTGGGGCTGGACCCCCACCCATGTAGACAACTCCACCCACCTTGCAGTGTGGCAGGACATGATGGGTGCCTGCCTAGTTGCCTCACGGCGGGGCTGCTCGTTTGGACAGTTGTCCGCGCCAGCTCAAAGTGTGGCGGCTGCATTTGCCCTCCCCATGGCAGGCAGGGGATCCCCCCCACCTCATGGGGCTATCCCCTTGCCTAGACCCTTGAGACCTAATAGGTCCTGCTCTAGTCGCAGCTCTCTGCTTTTGCTCTTCCTGGATTTGAGATCACTGCTGCAGATAAATCTGATTGCATTTTTAATATATGGCAAAGATTTCTAAAGCTGTAGATGAGTGCTTAGTTTTATCTTTTGTTTAAACCCACATATAAATAATACATGGGTGCTTGGCTCTGGTCTGTTTCTATCCAGCAATCCCTATTGTTCATGAAAGGAAATGATGATTTCATTAAACACAAAATGCATTTCAATTTGATTAAACATGGGAGAGCACAAGTTCACTACAAGGATTGAGTACTGAATATTTCTTTATTATTCTTCCTCAGACAGTAAATCAAGGCTTTTTCTGAGATCAGCTTTTCTGTGAGGTTACTGAGGTTTACTACTGGACTGGTGAGAACACCTGACCATTTTAAATGTGTTTGTTTCAAGCTAGCAATAACAGCATGGCACAAATTTGGAAGCTGTGTCAACATCTCGTAGAAACCAAATAATAAAAGAAGCAACTTTCAAAGCCCTTGTGGAGTCTCTGAAGCCTTCCAAATTGTCTGCGGACATGTTCTCCCCGCGTCTGGCCTTCAAAATCAAAGCATTGCTTTCAAACAAAAAGTTTAGTTTGGTTTTAATAAAAATTGTTCACCATGTCAGCATGCAGGATTTTTGATCCTGCCAGCGATTGGCTGCAATCCAATGCTGTCCGATCCCGCATGGAGCCACATGCGTGCGCACTTCAGCCACCCAGTCCCCACATTATTATTATTATCATTATTTTATTTATTAGCACATAGCACCAGCTGTGTACCTGGCACTTTACAGAACAATGAAAGGGACGCGGTCCCTGCCTACAGCTTGCAACCTAAAAGACTAGGAGTGGGGAGACAAGGACAGGGGACATAGGGTGTGCAGGGACTGGGTGGTTGATGTGTGGATGGGGCAGCCATGTGGGAGTCACCCATGTGAAGCACTCCACACACACACGTCACGTACGTGGATGCCCCCTACCACAACCGTGGACCTCCCTCCCTGCCGCTCTCATGTAAAAACACCCTTGGAATAGATACAGGGCTCCCTGGATAAGATACTACATATTGTAGTGCCTGTAGAATTTTTGAAGAGAGTTGGTGCCTAAGGTATGAAGAGCAAGGGACAGGGTCTATGGAAGCATGTTGGAAATATTATGGAAAGTCTGGGTCAAGATGAGGTGTGCTGAAAGCCTGTGGAAGGGACTAGGGAAAATACAGGAGCAGAACTGTGTTGGAAATTTTTGATGAGACTCTCTGAGAAAGGAGGAAACCAAAATTCTGGCTGAGGGTATCTGTGTATAGTCCCTGCCACAGACTGACCTCTCTCAGACCCACCTCTGAGCTCTCTGTTTATTCTAGCTAAGCCTGTGACCCCAGCAACCTAGGTCTCTTTAAAGCCTGTTAAGGTTCAACTTGGTTCAGGGAAAGGGCTATAAGGTTTGTTCATCTATGTTTTTGACCCAGTAAAAATATGCCTAGATCACTACTTCTCAAACCATTTTTTAAAAATGTACGTGGCCCACCAAGACTTACTGCAGTGTTTATTCTAACAATAAACTAGAAGCAAAATTGGATACTTCACAGGACTTTTTTTTTTATTGCTTTAACAGCTAGAAAACATAGGTCATTTTGTATATAGGTTAGTTTTTTATTTATATTTTTGCTCTGTTTGGGTACAGGGTGCCTTAGCCTTAAGCTGTATAGCAGAGCTGATTAAGATGAATATTTATTGAGAGGAGGCAATGATAATGGAGAGCTTCTGGAAAAAGGAGGATGGACTGCTGTAGTCATACAAAATCATGCTGTTGGCCACATTTGATGATCTCTTTTCTTGATCATGCCTGTCTTGAGTAGCCTTTTTCATAGCAAAATTTGAGCATGGTAGATCCTAATAACCCTTGCATGCTTTTTGCTGCCACATACAGCTACTAATTCTGTTACATTTGTCTGTTTGAAGTTGCATTTTGAAACTTCACTTCTCAATGGGTGCTTTCTAGGCATGGGACTTTCAGTATTGCAGAGAACCGAAAGTACCCGATAATGGCTCTATCTGATTAATCTGATATCTGTTCTTTTCTTGGTAGCAGCAGTACTGGATCTTTGCATTGGTTTTCTTATCTGATTTTTAACATTGCAGTTTCCCCCATTGAATTCAATGGGGAAACCCGTAATGTTAAAAATCTGATACCAAGAGAACAGAGAACCAATAGGAGAACCGGTAGGCAGAGATCTGATATCGATAAAACTGAGAACCGAGATTTTGCCAAAAGTTCCACCCCTAGGGTTTTTTTTAGATGTGATGATATCATGGATTTCCACACTTTTCCATGCGTGGAAATCCATACTGTGGTCATGTCTGAAACAGCTGCCAGATGTTGGCATGAGCCATAGCACAGGCCATGGTAGCGCTTAGACCAGGCTGTCACCCTGACCCATGGCCAAGTCACAGCCTGGACTAAGTGCTACCACGGCTGTGTTACCACGGCCCAGATTGGGGTAAAGTGGGCCATCCAGTTTGATGGCCCGCTTACACTTACCCAGTCTGGGTCTGTGGTGCTTCCAGGCAGCCATGGCAGTCTCATAGGCCACCGTGGCTGCCCATCAGGGAGTGGGGCCAGCCGCTCTAAGCAGTACGGGTGTGTAGCTGTGCGGATGCACGTCTGCGCATCATCCTGTCCTCTCCCTGCTCGCTCTATGGCCTAGCCACCGTCACATTTGTTCAGTAGCTGGGCTAAATCCTGCCCGGATTAAGGGCCCTCACTCCGTTCAGGATTAAAACATACGTTTGAAAACACCCAACGATCTACAAAATTTCTTACCAAAATATAAAGATCTTTCCATATATTGCTTACAAATGTTGTCTCCTTTCAAAAAATCAAGACTTTGTGTACAGACACACAACCTCCAACATCTCTAAGCCCATTCAGTTCTGTTTTTAAATGTACAACTCCTAAAAGAGCAGAAACATTTGTATTAAAAGCTAAAAATAAAAGAATTGCTTTGAAGGGTAGGGTGGAGCCTGTAGGTCAGGTTTCAACTCTGAATACATTGTATGGCTGGTTTATAGTTCTTCAGAATAGTGTATTCCCCCCTAAGTTCAGTGTATGTTGTCTTATTAAACTATGATCTATGAAACCAAGATTACAACTTAGAGAAACTTACCATAAATTAAGTTAGCAGACTGTGTGGTAACTTGGCTTCTCTATAGGGGCCCTGGCTCTGGGCCCTGCACTTGCTCCCACTTCTGGGGTCCCAGAGCAGTGATGGCAGGGTTCCCTTCCATTGGGGCCCCAAACCTGATGGTCTTTAGGGCCCCATGGCAGCTCCAGGCAGCTGACAAGATTCCTTGTTGCTGACCCTGCTCCCCTCCTGGGGCTATGGTCAAGCTCTCTGGAAGGTTCCAGCCGATGGGAGGTGGGGCACCCATTACATGGCTGTACTTCCCCTTTGCCCATGCAGCTTCTGCTAGAGTTGTCTCCATGCAGCTGGGCTGGAACCATGGGGGTTTCACATTTTATTTTCCCGTCTGAACCCACAAATTCTAAGGCCAACCCAGGTTATGAATAGGTGTTGAAATGGGGGTACTCTGACCCACTTATGACTAGAGTGAAGAGAGGACCTTAGAGAATCCTATTATTTTTGCAATAGACTTCTAAATGATAACCTTTCTGACATCGAATATTCAAGCAGGCAGAACTGATTGCAGTTTGTTTAGTTTTAAGGGGAAAGCCAAGTAATTTTCATTACTGACTTACATTGAAACAGTTTATTTTCTTTTCCAGCAGCTGCATTCAATACAATAAGGTGGTGGTGGTGGTGGTGGTTGTTTTGTTTTCCAAGTCTTAGTTAAAATGCCAGATGGGATTTTACAATGGTGTCTCCAGATTTTACTTTCATATATATAAACGTATTTTGAATAATCTCCATGTTGTGGTCAAAGGAGCAAGAGGATTTGAAGTCCAAGTTCAAATATTAACCATGTCGTACTAATGTAAGAGGCAACTGTGTTGGATGTGGTTGCATTAGTAAATTAGTAGTGTTTTTTGTGGTGCCTCCAGCTCGCCATTCTCAGTACAGGATTAATTCTGAATAAGATGATGTGCTTAGCAAAAAGCTTGTGTTTAAATAGAGCAAATCTTTCATTGCTGTCTTATCCAGACCCAGTTCATTGCCCACTCTGAGTTAGTAAAAATGGCGGACTTAAAAGTACTTTAAAATGTTATGCTAGAGGATATTGCATTTCATTGTTAAGTCCAAAACCAGGCGCAGCCAGTTAAATTGATTAAGGTCTGTGTGGCGGATGGGAATCCTTTTAGTGTGTCCAATGTAGTTCCCAGAGGGGTAGTGAATTGGATTAGGGCTGTTAAAGACCAGCCCATGGCTCCCTCTCCTTTCAACCTGAAGCTTGAACACGCTTTGCAACTTTTCTTTTTATTTAGCTTCAAAATGGAGTTTTGTGCTATGCCTGCTTAACCCACGCCACCCAGATGTGAACCAGAGGCTCAGCCATAAGAAGTCCCCTGGTTACATAAAGACAGCAGAGCAAATGATTGTGCCAAATGACTTTCAAGGCACAGTGTTGGTAGCAAGAAGGGCTGTGACCACAGCATGCTGTGTTCTGGCAATCACCTGTTGGTGAATGGTCCATTGGAGCCCAATAATACTAGAATAGCAGTGAGACTGGGAAACTCAGAGCTGTTTTATATTACAGCTGAGATTCAACAAGCCCATGGCTGTGCAGCCAGCTTTGCAGCAATTTCTGCTCCTCCTCCTCCTAGCTGCCGTAGACGATTCTGTTGTTCCCCATATTCTAACTCATTGCATTGGACTGGATCTGAAACCAAATTGAAAGACTCCCACTGATTCCAATTGATTCAGGACAATGGCGAAGCCATGTACACTGCTGAAATATCCCCATTAGAAAGACGGAGTTCTGCATGGTTCCCCTCTGACATGGTTCTGATAGTCTAGTCTTACACTTTAGACAGGACCTACTTGTATCTTAACTATTGTACACTGTTATATGTAAAAAAATTGTATAGTCTACTGCAATGATGTAAAGAATAGTGGTAACAGCATAGTGGCTTTCTTGGGTTTTATTGTATAAATAAGCTCTATTTTAAGGTTTAGACACAATTTTACATGCACTGAGATAGGATCTGCTGGAACCCCACTTTTTTTTCTAAAGGTCTACATCATTCAATTTTTTGTCTCCACTAGCTCCAAGCTGAGTCCTCATTCAATGCAGCATGAGTTTTAGTATGATGCAAAACCAGCTACACCTTGGTGAAAATGCCACTGAACCCTGCCTTAATTTATTTAATTCATTGTAACTACCTTGCTGTTAACTGACCATGCATAATCCAGTGGAAGCGTAACAGTGACCTTTACATTAAAATGAAAGTAATGGAGTGTTGCCCTGACATGGAGCAAGCCCACCTTGAGTGCACTGACACTACCGCTACTCCACTCATTCCTGACTAGAAGAGAGAAGATGTGGTTTATATTAGTGACCTGGAGAAGGTTCATGCCCTCTGGGAAGAGTTTGTTCCAAGGAATGGCAGTGTGATTAATGGTTTATTTACAGCTCTGACATCCAGGCTGTCAGAACTCTTCATCAGCCTTTGATGTAAAACACACTAAGAGGCCCTAGGTCATCCTTATCTGTTCAGAGGAGAGGGATCAGACGTGAAGAATGGGTGGGTGTGGCTGACATTCTGATACGAACACTCTTCACTATGGAAACAATGCAGGAAGGCTAGAAGGTCACATGTATGTCATTGGCCTGAATAGTGAAACCATTGGCTGTAGCAGGCAGTATTTCCCTTTGTGTTTATGTGTGATTATACCAACCCAACAAGGAGCATGCTCGAATAGACCCATATTTGCTTCAGGTTCATTGTGATGCATGATACTTGGTCAGGTGCATGGAGTACTCCAAAAGGGCATGTATCTCAATGCAATATGAGTGCACGTTCTGAAGTTCTATAGTGCCATAAATATGGGATATATAGACATATGATTTTTTAAGTTTGGCTTTGGTTTTTTGATGGCTTCTCTGATAATTAGAGAGTCTTTTCAGAAAGATACAATCGTAGAGCTTAGTTCTACAGTTTATTATAACCTACTGGCTGACTTGTCTGAGCTTGAGACTCAGATTTGGACTTAATCACAATGATCCGTGTAGGCTTGCTTACTGTAGTGGAATGCACCTAAGAATGAAAGTATTGACCAATTCTAACTGGTTCAAAGTGTGCCAGTTTCCTTATTCTGCATCAAAGGCTGCAAAGGGCACATGATGTTGGTGAACCTTTCCACCTGTGGAATTTGAATTTTCAGGTTTGGGCAAGGGTGTCCAGACATATTTTTGGAAAACATATGACATGGTCTAGTGCAATTTTGGGGGATCTGGTGATGGGGCAGAGGCAGTCTAGTAATGGCTTATGCCTCCTTGTGGTGGCTTTTATTGTGTCAGGCATGGAATATTGCCCACTTGTCCAATCCTTAAGGTAGTGACTTCTGGATGGCAGCCACTCCAGTAGCGGGAACTTCTGGAGGGCATCTCGTAAGAAAATGTGAGGTGGAGGGGTGGGGGTGGGGAGATTTTTACAGAGGGGATGATAAAGAATATTTCCCCTTATTTGCCTTCATCCCTTTTCAAGGGGATGGATATGGGCCCAAGAGAACTTGACTCTGCCAAAGTAACCAAACTGGTGAGCACTTATGTAGCACAAACTTATCTAAGTGCAAATCAAGGTGAGGTCCATGGACGGACTGGCCTACACTTGTATGATAAGGACTAACCTCAACAGCATGTCAATTCATACCTTAAGCTCTCGGGCAGGGACCGTGTCTATTTTATTCTCTGTATGGTGCCAGGTACATTGCTAGTGCTATATAAATGCTTATAATAATAATAATAATTAATAATTTGTTGGTCTGGATAGTCTTTTAAGGTTATACATTCAATAGACTGGCTACAGCTATCAAATCCCATTATCTGTGGGAGCCTAATTTTGTGCAGTTGCTATCCGCATGTTAAAATAATTTAAGTTGGTTGAGAAGTTCTAGTCTGGGTCTGAGGTCTTGACTAGAGATGCATAAATCATTTGTCAATAGCCGTTTTAAGTTCACTTCTTGTCTGTTGAAAATCGCCTGTGAGCAAACTACAGAATTCTCAGATTCATTAATTTGAAGGAAAAGAAATTTAAAAAAAAATCTTTTTAAAAGAGAATTCTTGGTCTGAACTATTTATCAGACATTTCATTGTGAACATGTCAATTTTTTTGCTGTGGTGGTTTAATAAGTCATGTGGTGGTATTTCCTTTCCCATATTGGGTGACATATTAAGTAACCAATGTCTCATACCTCTGAATTTCAATTTGCAAAACTAACCTAAAATCATGGTTTCAAATTGGATATTCATGTATGCAAACTCTTTAGCTGTTTAAACATGTATAGTAGAATATTCCCCAAAAGTGCTGACAAAGGAGTTGCCAGTAAATTTCCCAAGGAATTCAAACGAGGGTTTCTCAAATAGTGTACTTGTATTGTGTTAAATATGGTAATAGTATCCAAAGGGAAAAAACATAGATAAATTCTATAAGATAAATCAGGATCTGCTGTTTTTCTTCTTACCATGGAGTTATCTGCATAGGGGTGTGCATGTCGTTTTTGTTATTACAATAATGATAACAAATATTGTCATTTTTGTTGTTGCAATAATGAAAACGACAACCTAGAATAACGACAACCAAGAATACAGTATCTGTAATGGTATCGATACAAAAAATGATAACAAGAAACAAAAACAACAATGTCATTATCATTGTCGTTATTAGTGTTGTGGCAGTTGGGTTTTGGAGGGAAAATGTAGAGAGGGGAGGAAGGAGCAGACATCTCGGAGCCCTAAACAGGGTTGAACTCTTGAACTGTGCCTGTGTTGGGAGGGGCGAGCAGCTCAGCAGTATCTGATGGATGTATCCCTGGCCAATGAGCAGCACAAGCAGGCCCCAGCAGTTCCATGGGACTCTGTGATTGCTCAATGCCCGCTGCCTCCCACAACCAATCAGGGCGGCTCTGGGGGAGGGCACTGCAACCCTTTATAATGGGAGGGCCAGTTTTTCTCTCTCTGTTATGTGAGAGCTCTGCTTGTCAGGTTGCGTTTACAGAACTGTGGTGCTTGCACATAAAAAAATCCTCCCTAGCCTTCTTTGTATTTATTCATTTATTTATTTATTTTATTAGGGATTTCCACCAATACCTTTCCTTCCTCATACCCTACATTTTACCTTCTCCCTTTCCTTGTCCTTCTCTCCCCTGTACATTATATAGAGATAGGTAGTATAGATTAGATATAGATCTATATTATAGACATCTAGATTACATTAGAATAGTTATATAGATAATTGATTAGATAATAGATAGTTTTCCTTTCCCCTTACCCTGTCTCCCTTAGATTTAGCTAAATATTAGTTATGCACAGGAATCAATAATGATACTGATACCAAAAATACAATCTTTGTTTGAAATGGTACCGATATCGATAACAAATATCAATATTGACAACGATGTTATCGTTAATAATGAAGATGAAAATGATATTTTTTAATAACGAAAAACATGGGGGCCTGGTGCGCACCCCTAATAAAGAAGAGTAATGTGGCTAATGAGCCATTGCACACTGCAGTATGTCATTGTGGGTCAATGTGGTTTTGAAGTATTAAACTTGCAGAGAATGTTTCATAATCTTCATTTTAATCTTTACCAAACCATCACTTTGGCTGATTTATTTAAGTTTTTTTAGGGCTGTTTGCAGTTATGTCGTCAATGCTCTAAATTACTCTAAAATTATGCAGGAGTGATTGCTGGATTTTGCTGCAGGAACCCCAAAGTGATCTGTTGTGCTCCCCCACACCTTTCCCCTCACTCTGCCTTCCTAGACATGCAATATCCCTTGTTATTGACTTGTTAAATACAACTTAATGTACATGGTTCTCAAATTAAAAATGTTCAATGCGCTTTTGATTTTTGTCTGCGTGATGAGTAAATGATGATGGGTGTGTGTGTGTGTTTAAATGGGAGGAAAGGAAGTCTTTGTCTTAGGAGCTGGACATGCCATAGGTACTTCAGTGCATTTCCTCCCTCCCTCACTGTATTCATGGTGACATGACCTGAAAGTCACCAATTTTATTCTAGGGCAGAGAGATGGGAGAAACAGAGATTCTCATATGCTTCCTGATTCTGCTGTGGTTGCCATGTATTTGGCACAACTGGCCATTTGATATATCTCCTTGATATATCAGTACAGCTGTGCTGCCTAATATTTAAGGAAGAGGGGAGAATTCAGGACACCACTCACCCCCCATTTTCTGTGCTACTATCAGTGATGTTGGTCTAGGGAGAATGGGGGGCACTTCATTATGTAAAATGAGTCATGATGTGCACTAAACTGCCTAATTTCTGGTATTGAGTTGAGCCTGATCAATTCGTTTTGTCATACAAAAATATAACCTAGCCAGTACTTGAGAAACGTTTCCCCAGGCAGCACGTTCTGTGTTACCGCCTTGCACAGTTCCATCCGCTGGCTAGAGTCTAATGTCTGACAATCATTAGATTGTAACCTTTCTTTAGGTGCCAAAGACGTTGGGTATAACAAGCAGCAGATGGTCTCACGGTCTTTTCAGAGCCATTTGAGAAGAGGGCTGCACAGTCGGTCTGTTTTGAAAGCATACAGGCTGACTAATCAACACATCCTGTCTCGAGAGTGAATGTTTTTCATAACTAGTCCAAAGTATGGGTCATCATTCTTCTATCATTAGCCATGAAGCATTTTCATTAAAGACTGTTTAGAATTCATTGCCAGACTAATTTGTTGCTCTGAAACAGTCCTAAAATGTTTCCTTTTCCTATTGGAAAAGGAACTCTGGTTAATAGTCAGACTTGACAAATTCACTGATTCATCTCTGTTGCAAGGTATTGCTGCTTTATCATCCTGTGGGAGTTTAAATTCAGCAAATGCCTGCGGGATTTATATGGGGTGTCTAAAGCAGAGCTAAAATGGACATACAATGCAGTAAAACTGAAAAATGGAACAGCTGCAATTCTCCAGATAAAACCATTCAATAAGAACTGTCTAGAGAGCATGTGCTTGCCATGTTGGTTTGAAATAGGGGCAAAGTAGCTCAGATAATAGGTTTTGTTGGACTAAATTCTGTTGGAGGCGGTATGCAAGCTGTCTAACTATACAGGACTCTCTTCCTTATTCTCTCCAACAGAAGTTGATCCAATAAAAGCTATTGTCTGAACTACTTTCTCCAATAAGAGCTGAAACAGATTTCTCTTGAAAACCACAAGCATATATATAGTCTCAGCCTGATGCCATTTACGTTGATGACAGAACTCCCATTGACTTCACTAAGAACAGCATGAACCTGAAGGATGGCTTCCCAATAAGCCTCTGAATGAACAGAGCTATTGTACTAGGAAAAAGAAACCCATGCGTTCTATGCCTGTTTCTGAAGCATATGGAGTGCAGAGCATTGATCCTTGTTCCCTAGTTTTAAGGAATTGGGAATTGGCACAAGAATTTGTGTCACTCTTAATTGGTAGAACAATCCGGTCCTGAGTGGTAGCAAACTTTAGGGAACCCTTAAGTATAAACACTTGTGTATACACACAGTAGCGATGGAGGTCTTTGTGGTTATATAAGACACTGGACTGGGATTCAGGAGACCAGTTCTTAGCTTGACTATACAATCTTTATTGGTGTGGAGAGGGAGCAAAGGTGTACAAATAAAATCCACAAGTTTTATTAAACAGAACAACAATGGTTACATCAGCATCTGCCACCACTTAACAAGATAGGAGGCTGATCCTTTCCACTTCTCGTATATTGTCCTCTGAAACTACAGTTCCTAGCAAGCTATGTTGATGAGCAACACCACACTTATATGAGCTGCTTCTCGCTAAAGTGTCAGGTAGTAATGACTAGAGGCTGCAGCTTTGGTTGAGACCCCTTGTTTGCTAAACCTTTGGCCTGCGTGACTCCATGTTGAGACTTAAATAATCCTACAACCCCAAACAGTATATAACATGCAAATATTAATCAAGTTCAGAATGGGAACCTCTAGACATTAAGCAAAGCAAGTGCCCCAAGTCTAGGGCTGTCACATTCCCGTGAAATATTCTAAAGTTTGTAAGTGTTTACACACCTGACTTCTGTTGAAAGCCCAGGGGACTAAGACTCCTAAATTACTTAAGCTTTTAAAAAGCTTGCCTTTTAATTTCTCCATGCCATAAGTACACATTTGTAAAATGGAAATATTTCCCCTCCCTGGGTAAATAAACTAAGACCCTTTTTAAAATGGACTGCAGTGGGTGGGGGGGATGGGTGTGCGGCCGCAGTGGGTGGGGGGAGCATCAGGCATTGGAGTCCATTGCTCCATGTGTGGGTGATGGGTGGAGGTGGGTGTAGCGCAGGAGTGTGTGTGCACACACATACACCCACATCCCCTGCATCATTCGCACAGATGCCTCCACCCATCTCCACGCACATAAAACTTTTCGTGAGAAAAGGGCCTAAGAGAGGAACTCTACCAGGCTGATTTAGGGGATAGATGGATGCAGGGAGATCCACTTCCTCTCCTAACAAAAAATCAATCTTCTTGCAAAGACTGACATTTCAAAACAACAAGATATGGCAGTGATTAAATCACTGAAGTGCTGTAGGTTGTACCAATACATTAAGGCAGATTGGGAGAAGGCACCGTATTTGGGTTTAATTCAGTTCTCGAGATACAGAGAATTAATTGCCAGATTCAGCTCTGAACATATGGTTTGCCTGTCCCTCCTGAACAGCCGATTCAAAGAGTATGCTTATGCCCACTTAAGGAGACTGAGGATATCTCAGAGGTCCTTTGGATGCTGCCCTCTTTATAATGAACAGAGACAGCGATTTCGAGAGGTTTCAATGGACTGTTTGGGTTTTGCAAAATAAGTCTCCTGAAACTTTAAATGCCTTAGCTTCTTTTATTAATCAGGCACAGAAACGTGGGAAGAAAAGAAACTGTACTGGAGCTAGAAATGTGGTTAATAATGACTAGTTGCCTCTGTGACTATGCTAAGAGGATGACTCCTGACTAGTATGTGGACTGTTTTATGTTAGAAAGATCAGAAGGCTAAGCTCTGCCAGGGTCAACTCCAAGAAGAGTAAGGTTATATTTTAATTTATTGTACTTAATCAGGTTTGTAATATACTTAAAGTACAACCAGGGGTCAAGCTTTGCCAAGCTAATTTCTGAAAAGAACAAGACAATATTTTAATAAAAGGAGGCTAAGGTTTAAATGCTGTTACGGCTAGCCCTCTGTGAATGAAATGATAAGAAACTTGCTGACTATATGGAACATAGCTATAACGGATTTTTGTATTAATGAATTACAGAAGTCTTTTGTATGTAATATTGACATGGTCATATATGGAGATGTCTTTTCCATTGTGTTTTTTTTGGGGGGGGGCCAGTAGCCGTAAACAAATAAATTAAGTACACATTTGTAAAATGGAAATATTTCTCCTTCCTTTCTATCCTGACTATTTTTTGGATGTTTTGTACCGTGTGTTTGTGTTCATAGATTGCATTCTATAATGGGACCTTAGTGAGAGTTAAGGTCTTGTGACACCAAAAAGTTGCTATTAAGTGTGGTGTCGTAAATAAATACACATTATTTCCTACTGTCAGTAATGCCAGTTCTGTAAGAATGCCATATCCATAATATGTGAACGTTTCACCAATAGTACTGACCTGGCCTCATGTCCAACGACCTGGTATACCTCATCCAGTGCACCAAATGTCCCCACAGGAACTACGTAGGGACAACTACGTAGGGTAAACCCACCAACCCCTACACAAACGCATGAATTCCCACAGGAAGATGATTATGGACCAAAATGCAGACTCTACTGTTGGCATCCACTTCTCCCAGGATGACCACTCCATCTCTGATCTCTCCAACCTAGTCCTGAAAGGCAGCCTCCACAACACTTCCAAAAGGCGTGCCTGGGAACAAAAATTCATCAGCCTGCTGAATACAAGAAACAATGGACTTAACCAGGACGTTGGCTTCACAAGCCACTACAGAAATTTACAAGCTTAAACGTGTCCATTTGCAGCCCATCATTTATACTATCACCGGCACTTTTAACCCCTTCACTCCCCATTCCAGGCACCCTCTCAATGACTCACCCATCCCTTTTGATTGGATTGCCCCACCCTACATCCTCTACACTATCATCTCAGTTACAGGCACCTTACTCCCTTCCACTCCCCTTTCTAGGCACCCTCTCAATGACTTGCCCCATAATACCACACCTACTCCCTTACAAATGCACACTTCTTCCCCCATCCCTCTCTGTCCTTACCCTCCCATGATGTAATGCTCCCCAGCCTCTGCATATAACCCCCGTGCCTCGCTTTGCTCAGTGTACAGCTTGGATTTCTGACTTGCCTGACGAAGGATCCTGTGAGGTCCGAAAGCTTGTAAACCTCCACCAACCTAAGTTGGTCCAATAAAAGATCTCTCTACACTACTTTGTCTCTACAACCTATTTTGGGGACCAACACAGCAAACACACTCTCTCTGTCAATAGTACTGAGACAGAGCTCTGATCTTTTATCCCATGCTGTCCTAAAAATCCATTGTTGCTGCATTAGGTGGTGGTGATGTCTACCTTTTTTTAATTTAAAATTTCTTAGCTTTCCAGAAAAACTAGAAGCACAAATATAAAATGGAGGACAGCTGACATGAGGCCATAGCACTGGAAAAAAGGATCTGGGAGTTATGACAGATCATAAATTGAACATTGGGTGTTTTTAAATCAGATGGGCAGGTGGGGGGCAGTCCACGGTAATTGTGTGGGGCAGGTGCATGCACCGCTCAACCCGTTCATACATAGGGCACTCTGGATTTTCCTGGAGTGCTCAGTGTGTGGACAGGGTGGGTGCCGGCAGTGTGTGGGTCATGGGAGTACGCACCCCCATTCAATGTAGTCAAATGAGACATCCCCCCCCCCCCCACATGGACTGTGAGTGTCCATGCGTGGGGGTGTCTCATGTAAAAACACCCATTGAGCCGTCGATGTGGCACCATGCTTCACGAAAGATTGACACGAACTGAAGAAACGTCAGAGGAGCGTGACTAAGAGGATAAAGAGGCTTGAAGCCGAGCCATATGAAGAAAGGCTGAAAGAACGGGATGTACTTAGACTAGAGGAAAGAAGATTAAGGGGGGGGGGGGGGGATATGATAGCAGTTTTCAAATATCTAAAAGGTTGTCAAAAAAAAAAGTGGACATTTTATTCTCCCCTGCCACAGAAGATGGAAAGAGAGGGAATGGGCTTAAATTGCAGCAGTGTCGATTTCAGTTAGATATTAGGAAAAATTCCTAGCTGTTGGGCATTGGGATAAGTTGTCCAGGGAGGATGTGAAATCTCTCTCCTTGGATGTTTTCAAAACTCAACTGGACAAACATCTGTCCATGAAGCTGTAATTCTGAGGATATTCTAATTGGAGCAGGGGGTTGGATTACATGACCTTTTGATGCACCTTCCAACCCTATTTATTTATTTATTTCAAAACACTTTTAACCTGCTCCCTCCTGCCCAGATGACAGCTCGGGGTGGCTCACAACTGTACAATTCTATGATTAGGCAATGCACTTTCACTGGATCTAGTTCTTGATTTTGTATTTTAATTTTAAACATATAGTTCATGAACCAATGAAAGGGCCCAGTCTGGTCGCCATTTCTCAGACAAAACTGATATTACTGAAGGTTCAGAGATGTGACAAGTGAAACCACTTGTTTTAAAGCCCCTAGTTGTAATGCATCAGGAGGTGCCGAGTTGGCACAGGTGCAGTTTGAACATACTGTGCTCAAGGATGTTACATGTGTGCTTCCCTGGAATTGCCACTCCTCATCTGCTCCTTATTGAGAACTCCTTTTGTGTTTGGGAGTTTGCATGACACAAGCAAGACACGCTATGTAATCGGTGTTGTGACTGGATCCTTCACAATAAAGGAGATCCAGAAGGCATTTTTGAAAGGCTTCTCTAGTTTTAAAGGATTTAGCTGGCAACCTGACTGCTGCTGCTTGTGTGGTGACGGTAGAAGCTTCTGTGTCAGGGTGGCTAGCGTCTGAGCTGACCCTAGGCTTGAGGCTGTTGACCTTTAGGAAATCTCAAAGAAGAATTCGAGCAGGAGGTAAAAACAAATCCGTTTTAATTCACTCCATACTCTGGAATAGTTCATACGTTGAATAGAACCGTCATAAAGGAAATAACAGGACAATCCATGCTTATATTAAACTTTAGAAACAACACCTTATCACCATTCAGACAGATATTTTGATCTCTGGAAAGAGAGACCACATTGAGCAAGTCCTCACCTCCGTTTCTCGTGTTCAGCAAGCCACTGTTTCCTTGTCAATGTCATTCTGAACTTGTACTGGCTCTCTGAACCCAAAGTGTGTTGAAGAGTCAACAGTTAAGCTTGGCAAAATTAAGTTCTTTTCAATAAAACTCTTTCCAGTCAATACCTTCTAAAGGACTGATCAGCAGATAGAATAATCATTAACTGCAGTATACCAAAAAGTTAAAAATGTGCCTCAGATTGCCGTCTTGAAGAATATCGAAGGGTGAAGCCACATGAACTGCAGAGAGGCCTGATCCCATCATGGCAGGCAAGTGCAGTTGCCACACTGCGGGGCCAACACGGGGAGCAGGGCAGGCGGCTGCCCCTCACAGGGAAGCCAAATGGACAGGCTGCTGTTGGACCTCCCACCATGGCATGGGGTGGGTCAAGGTGCTGGCCACACATGCAGTTGCCTATCCTGACTCCCTTCCCTGGCTCAATCAGGATCTCACCCCTGGCCGTGACGTGGCCACGCAAGACTGCAGCAAGTAGCCGCCACTCAAAGCCCCACACCAGACCTCGCCGCAGGGCAGACGGTGACTGGACAGACAAGTTACCATGCCTTGGGCAACTTTACCCCATTTTGGGTAAGGCTGCTATGTTCTGCATCCTTGGCCTTTCCTGAGGATGCAGCAAGTAGCAGCCAGCTGCCCACCCTGTTCCACAGCGGGGGTGCATCTGGCGGCCACCAGCCTCATGATGCACCGTATCATGTGGTAAGACTGCCTGGAGTGGAGTAAGGCTGCCCAAGGCATAGTAGGCATCTCGTGTGGCTGCACTCTAAATGCTATTCTGTATGCCAAAAGCCAAAACAGTTAACAAAACAAGGCTGTGTTTGTAGTGAATAACTATTACAGGCTGAATTGAGAGCCATTACTTCTACTACTGAACAGCCATTCACACAAATAGTTCTGTTCAGTGGAACTACAAAACTTCCCCCTATGTTGGTGGACTTGACTAAGCAAATGGTTTGTGGGCAGACATCAAGGTAGTTGCATCTCCGATTAGGAGTCAGACTCTGACACTATCGCTCACGTGAGTAGCACCAGACTTTACAAGTGCTCTGTAGATGTCACTTGGTTTACTTGTGGAATAACAGATTATCTAAAGGTCCAGATAGTCTTACTTCCCATCTGATTTGTAACTGAAGCCACACAGGTGCTGGCAGATCTATCCAGATGTCAGCCAGCAGTTGACATTGGAAATAAACTACTCCTTATCATTTCTGTAGCACTACTAGGCATCCATAGCTCTTTAGTCATAGACAGGTCCCTGCCCAGCAGGCTTACAATCAAAGGTGGACAAGGATGAGGAAACACAAGGGAAAGACACACACACACACACACACACACACACACACACACACATTCCCATTTCACAGATGGGGAACCAAGGCTGAGACTTGCCCAAGGCCACACACTCAGCCAAGCATTCCATTGGCTAGGATGAGATTTGAACCCTGGTCTTCCAGTGCAAATCCAGCACCTTATCCACTACACCACACTGGCTCTCATATCCACAGAACTATACCCATAATATGGTAACGCTTCAATTGGGAGGCCACTAAATGAAATTAACCCAAAATTTGTTACGAGCCTAATCCTTCTGTTCCTCCTGAACTAATACCACGTTTACACCTTATGGCGGCACGGCAGTAGCACTCCCGCAAGGAGATGTGGCGAGGGAAGGAGGCGGATGCCGTCACAACTTCCGGTGCAAACAGAGTTTTGCTACGCCAATACTCGTGAATGACGGGGCTGGATTTTTGCGGCAGAACCCTGTTTGCACTGGAAGTTGTGATGGTGTCCGCCTCCTTCTCGCACCACGCCGCTGTAAGGTGTGAAATGCGGCCTTGGTAAACTTCCACCTGGCCTCAGGACTGCAGTTTTGGGGGGCAGTGTAACACAAAAACTTCTCAGACTTCAACAGATGCCAACTTCTTACTGTATTTACAGTATTTAATCTGGTTTCTAGGAGAGGCCCCTGCCGCATTTCTTTTTAAAGGCAAAATAGGTCCAGATGCTCTCTAAATAACAACTGTTAATCTTATACTCTAGTGACGATCAATGGACCCACATTGAAGCAGTGTGAGGTGAGTGTGAAGCTCTCTCTAGGGATGTGATAGCACCATATTAAATGCACACCCAAAGGCTACGTTGCTGCCACTTTGCAGTTCTGTGACATCAACTCTGTGTGGAGTATATTTATTTATTTATTTTATTTTTATTATATTTTTATCCTGCCTCTGGCAGCCTGGGACAGAAAACACCATATATAAAATACAATTCATAAAATCAATAAAACATCTATAGAGAGACCCGTTGGCCCTGGATCGCCCCTCTTTTTGACACAGTTGTAAAACTTGACTTTTCCGCCTGGCCTTCTGTGGGGAGGATGGGTAGGGTAGGGGTGGGGAGGAATATTTTTTATCCTCCTACTAGGAGTTGTTTTTAAGCTTCTTTTGCTGTTTTATTCTGTTTATAATTGTAAGCCACCCAGAGCTACCTGTGGCAGGATAGGCGGGGTAGAAATTTTAAAAATAAATAAAATATAAAATAAAATATTAACAAAATATTAATATACAATCTACAACTGGGAAAAATACCACCATCATTCCCTCCCTACTCCTCTCCCTCGCCAAATGCCTGATGGAACAGCCAGGTCTTACAGCCACGCCAAAAGGAGGTAAGACCAATCAGACCACCATGGGGAGGGAGTTCCACAGTCTGGGAGCAACCACCGAAAAAGCCCTACAACCGGTGGCTACCCACCACATCCGAGGGACCTGAAAAAAGGCCCCCTGGATGATGTCAGGGGCATGGGGAGTGAAGCAGTCCCACAGGTACGCAGGGCCTAGGCCATGAAGGGCTTTATAGGTCAACATCAGCAGCACCGTGAATTTGTCCCAGTAGACTATTGGCAGCCAGTGCAGCACCCGGCGCACCCATGTCATGTGCTTCCTGTGACCCATTCCCGTAAGCAAACGGGCCACCGCATTCTGCACCAGAGAGCACTTCTAAAGGTTTGACTTGGTGATGCCTCCAAGTCTTTGCAGGAAAACACATGAACAAATTTGCTGCCAATAATGAGCAAGATAGTTTTGTCAATAAAACGTCTTATGCGTGGAAAGCAACTTAGATTCACCCCATAATGACTGAAGCACAAAATAATCTAAAAACAAAAGTGTGGGTCAGGTCATGATCAGTGGAATAAAGGAAACTTGCTTGAATATAGATAACTCAGTGACTGGACAGCCTTGGGCCAAGATTTTCAGTAGTCACTGGTAAATGTAAGTGACTTGGGGCGCTTTTAAACGATCCAACTCACAAGCGGGATCGTTCATTATGCCGCATCTCCCCCCCACCTTCCTCTCTATGCCGTGTCTGATGTTCAGAAGAGCATCAGACACAGCATAGAGAGTATGTGCGCATGCGCGTCCTTCTGTGCATGTGCCCTCTGCCAAGGAACCTGGAAGTGCGGGTTAAAGCCGGCACATCGGCGATCCTCCTTGAAGGGGGCAGGATCGCTGGGCCAGCTTGACGTGGGGGAGACTCAGCTGCACTCCGCATCGGGCATTTAAACAGACGGTCTCAATGGCGGCTGTTAAAGGGCTCAGCCACCATTTCCATCTCGTTTAAAAGCGCCCTTGGTTTCAGGGTTTGCAAATGGAGCAAAGGTGCTGGTTTTTCAAAGGTGGGTATTCAGCACTTATGAGATCCCTTCATGAAGCAGGGACCTCAAGAATAGGATGCATACCTTCTTACAACCTGTGCCACAATTCTCTCATATAGCCTGAAACAAGAGAGAAACTTCTTCTGGGGAGAGTGTTTCTCCAGAGCTGAGACTGCAGCCACTTCAAAAAATAAGACATTCCTTCATTCATATTAAGAATAGAAAGAATCTTGCACTTTGGACAGTATTTGGATCATGATTGGTGAACTAGAGATGTGATTGATGATGGGGAAATGCTCTCCATATGTCCCTTTTCTACATTTCAGGCAAATGGATAAACATGCAATGCTTTCTTAAAATGAAAAATGACTTTTCAGGAGGCAAGCTATGGACAGAAAATCTATTCCCTTGTGAATAAATGGTTCATTCTCTGCTAATATTCTCTTAAATTTTCACATTTAGACTATTTACATTTGCTGTGATTCAGTCATTTGCCTTATAAGCTCATAGTTTCATACTTGCTTCCTGCTATTGTTTGTCGTCTCATTTTTGCAAATGGAGCCTAAGGATGTAGATCGTATCATCAATTTTGAATCACATAAAAGGAATTTGCATTTTGCATTTTTAATGGTGGCAGGAGTCTTAAAGGTTAAGCTTTGGGAGCACCATGTGGATACTCTAAAAGGTAACCATCACTTATGTTCAGTTTGTTTAAATCCATTCACTTTATTTCCAAAGACCACTCGAATGTCATGAGCAGCTGGAAATCACTGTTTTTGCCTTTAAGGTATGTTGAATCTTTGCCTTTGCAGAGGAGTATGACCATGGTGCTTTAAAATCTTAACTGACCATCACCATTTCCAGATGTGCAACTAGAACTCAACACATCTTTCACAAAGCTCCATTTCAACACAAAGATCAGCTGGTAACGCTGTTCAGAACATATGGAAAAGACACCAAGTGTCTGACCTTCTGCTGGAAGAGACTTGCTCAGTGTGTGTCGTACAGAGAAACCAGCACTAAGTATACAAAGCAAAACCACATTTTTGGCTGCATTGAACCAAAATGTAGCTCCTGATGCTCCAAAGAAATCAATACAAAAAAGGAAGCAAAGGAAAGCTTAGGAAACTGAACCAAAAAAATACCCAGCATGCTTGACACCATTCTATCCAAAATCCTTTCTTGAAATAAAAAACATTACAAGGCTATTTTTGATTCAATAGGCAGGGTTTCTGTCAGAGACCCTGTGCAAGGCTTCAGTCTGTTTTTTCTTTTGTACAGATCTATTAGTAACTAGAATGTCGTTTCTTCATTTAAAGATTTTTTTCTGATAATCAGCAGTATACAGAAAAGACTGTTGCTGAAACCAGAAAACATTTGTCCACAATTAAGGAAACCACATTATTTTGAGGGGGAGAAATCCTCAAAGAAATGGACTCAAACCCAAAGTCAAAACATGTGAGAGAGTGCCATAATACCATGGTAATAAATGAGGGCTTGGGGAAGGATTCTTTCCAAGAATATAGCAAGCTGTGAATTAAGGTTCTGTTGTACTACATGAGCTACTTCCCATTTTATCTCAAGGTCTTAATATAGTGAAATTGTATGTCCTGCATCTTCAGTGTTCTAAAATGGATAAAAGCATATTCTAGGAGAGAGAGGTATATATTTCAAGAAAAGCAAAGTACACAAGGGTGGCTTTCAAGAAAAGCCTTCATGGTGTGTGTGTGTGCTTCTCTATTCTACATAAAACTCGTAAGTGTAAGTTACAAAGGGTTGTGTTATTTTCTGCCAAGCACTTCTAATTATGCATTTGTGCTTAAAACCGTTGAACCAGTTTGTGTTTGAATTGGCATTAATAGGATTAGTAATCACAGGAATTACTACTTCCTTGTCAACAGTGCTTTGTGGTGTTTGGTTTCCACACATACAGGCAGGGGGGTAGCTATAATAGGTGCAGCTGCCCCATGGCTCACATACCTGGGAACTAAGCTCACATGCATGTTGAATGCATATGCCCATTAGAGTGGATCACCCCAGTGGGGACCCATTCCATCTTCTGCACCAGAGCCCGTTATCCCCTAGCTACGCCCCTGTGCTGCAGGCTAATTCTTCAGTGTGGTCTGACCACTTTGCATCTCACAGCTTGACTCAACTGGCCCCAACACCCACATAAGGACAGAGCTTTAGAGCTGGAAGGGACCTCAGAGGTTATCTAGTCCAGTCTCCTGCCATGACAACAGGACCCACACTGCCCACACCATCCTTGAGATACCTATGTAGCCTATTTGTAAAGACCTCCGAATGATGGGGTTTCCACAACCTTGAATGGCAGCTTATTTTACTGCCTCACTGTCCTGGTAGTTAGACATTCTTCCTGATGTTTAATCTAAACCCTTTCTGCTATAATTTAATCCCATTACCACTAGTCCTATCCCCAGTAGCCAGAAAGAACAGCTGGGGACCATTTTGCTTATAGTCAATTTTTGAAAACTGCAATCACATCTTCCCCCTTAATTTTTTTTTTCTAGGCTAAACCTTTTTTTCCCCCCATAAGCCCACCATTCCTTTTAATAATTGTTGTTGTTCTCCTCTGAATCCTGCTGTATAAATTACTCTAGATCAGGCTTGACAAGGGTGGAGTAGAGAGGAAGAATTGCTTCTCTGGTCTTAGGTGTTTTTTAAATTAACAAGGCTGGGGGTTGGGGGTGTCCATGGCCACTGAAGGGCACAGCTGCATTACAGCCACTCAGGTGGAGTGTACAGGGAGCTAAGCTATTCTCCAGGTGGTTCCCAGCATGACTACTGTGCTACCTGCCTCGCACTCCCCCTGCCACAGACCATGGGGGAGGAGGGAGCACACCCAGCTGGCCTTTGAAAGTGACCTGTCCTGACATGAGAACTGGAGAACCTGGGCCCCCCAGTGCTCGTGGTCAGTTTCTGTGACTTGCAAAGACTGTGTCCCCCATCCACAGTGCCTATAAGTGGCAGACTAGTCTGCTGGTGTGACTGGCCACCCCAGTTCATACAGGCAGGGGATGCATGGGCATCTGTTGCCATGGACTCTTTTGTCTTGCCCTGCACGGAGCACTCCAGATTTTTCGTCAGTGCTCCGTATGTGGCCATGAGTGGGTGCTGTGTGGCTCATGGGAGCGCGCATTCCACCGCATCACTTTCAGACAGGTGGTTAGATGAGTGGCTCCTGTGTGACCATGCGTTGTAGCATCTTGTTTAAAAACATGCTTAGACAATACTACTTTTAATGCAAAATAGCATTTGCCTTGTTAGCTCACACTGCATTGTTGACTAACTAAGTTGGTCATCTCCTACAACTCCTGATTCTTTGCCGACGTACTGCTGCCCAGCCAACCATCTCCCATATCGCATCTGTGATTCTGATTTTTCTCTTCACTCCTCTTCTCTTCCCTTCGCTTCTTCTCTTCTACTTTGCACTTGTCTGTACTGAATTTCATCTTCACCACAAATCCTGTAATGTTCTGCCCTCTTCCTGGTGCCAGTTTAGCAGGCAAAATTTATTTATTTAATAAATGTTTACCCCGCCCCTCCTGCCATGCAGCCCAGGGCGACTTCCAACAATTTTAAAACACAATAAAAGCATTAAAACTCACATAATCAAAATAATACTTATAAAAATATTAAAACAGGGCTAAAGTTTATAAATATAATAACAAGCTAAAATAACCAAAATGGGTGGGGGAGCTAAAACACCTCACCCTACCCACCCTCCCTCCCAAAGGCCTGGGCGAACAGCCAGGTTTTACAACTTCGCCGGAATGTCAACAGGCTAGGGGCCAGGCGAGCTTCCTCTGGAAGGGAGTTCCAAAGCCGCGGCCTGGCCACCGAGAATTCCCTCTCCATTGTGGCCCCCCGCTTAACACAGGGGACCTCCAAGAAGGCACCCCTGGCAGACCGCAGGAGCTGCTCTGGGCGTGGAGGGCGAGGCGGTCCCTGAGGTATGAGGGGCCCAGACCGTGTAGGGCTTTATAGATCATCACCAAAACCTTGAACTTGGCTCAGCATGCTATCGGCAACCAGTGCAGAGCTCGGAGCACAGGTGTAATATGCTCCCGACGGCCCATCCCCGTAAGGAGACGAGCCGCCGCATTCTGCACTAGCTGCAGCCTCCGGGCCAGGAACAAGGGAAGCCCCACGTAGAGCGCGTTACAGTAGTCCAGCCTCGAGGTGACGAAGGCATGGATGAGGGAGGCCAAGTCCAGGCCGGAGACATACGGACGCAGCCTACGCACCAGATACAACTGGCGGAAGGCAGCCTTAGCGATTGCCTCCACCTGCTGCTCCAAGCGGAGGTCTGCATCCAGTATCACCCCCAGACTCCGAACATGCCGAGCTATAGGAGGGCGAACCCCCCCCAACCAGAGGGGCCACTACCTCTTTCGCTCTCCCCACCAACATCACCTCTGTCTTATCGGGGTTGAGTTTCAGTCTGCTCAGCCGCATCCACTCCACCACGGCCTCCAAACATTGGGATAGCAACGAGACCACAGGGTCTGGGTCAGTTGAAAAAGAGAGGTACAGCTGAGTATCATCAGCATACTGGTGACACCGCACCCCGAACCCTCTCACGACCTCCCCCAAGGGCTGCATATAGATGTTAAATGACAGCGGAGACAAGATCGAACCCTGCGGAACGCCACATGGTAAGGCGCGGGGGTACGATGTCTCCTCCCCCAGTACTACCCGTTGGCTCCTCCCCGAGACGAATGAACGGAACCATTCAAGAAAATGGGTGATAGGAATTTGAGGGGACTGGGACACCTTTATTAAATGTTAATCTCAGTTGTGTTTTTGGATCTCTGATGCCAAACACAACTTTGGGATTGCAAGGGACCATATTAAGGAGCAGAAACGAACCCTTCATTTCTTTGTCTAGTATCTGCTGCTCAACTAATAACAATGAACTGTTTGTTGATTGCTTGAACAATAAAAGTGGAAGAATCTCTAAGGCCACTGGTGTGAGGGGTATGTATGTAATTGCCAAGAGATACGAGAATACTGTGGGTGACCGAGGGAGGAGGTGAGGAGTCTTGAGAATCAGTGAAGCATGAAAAGAGGGAAGAGAAGATGGGAAAACCTAGTGTGTCCCATGATGAATAAGCAGTACAAGGAAGTTAGACACAAGTTAGAAATTAGCAACCAAAAAGAGCTGGAAAGGGGTCAGAATGATTAAGAAAGAGCAAACCGAGACCTTAGGTGACTATGGAGTGTAACAGAGGGATCAATAATCTAGGAACTTTCAGTTTGCAGTTTTAAAAGAATGCGCGACCAGCTTTAACATGCAAAATGTTGCATCTAAACCCCACCCACAAGAATTTTACATGTGGGGTAATTTTACGTCACGTGTGCGCCATGCACGTCAAAATCTCTAGAATAATTTAGCAAGAAACAAGCAGTCACAAGGGCAAATGCAGCATCCCCTCCTCTGTATTTGAGGCCTGAAACAGCTGAACGTAAAGATGCGCATAAATTGGGCAGAAGAGTAAATAATGGGTCGGGTCTTTTGCCTCATTAGTTCCACAAATACAGAGCCTGTCGGGATAATTAATCCCAGAGTACTGGCCCTGAGTTACCATGCTGTGCATGGATTGAAGCCATAGGGCTGTAAACGCTTTCCTATGCAGTGGGGAAGTAAAGAGCAAAAAATAGTGAGAAACTGAGAATCATTGGGGCCCAGAATCCAAAATTGTATCGTGGTGTCTTCAAGATAGCAGCCATAGACTTTGGCACCTGGAGATCTAAATCATCAATTTGTTGCCTAATGAGCCACCATGCCTCCCCCAATGGGAGGGAGGCATGGTAGTCCCATGAAAATCCGATGCTACTAAGGTTACCACTGACACACCCTTTCCAAGAGCTCATAATAAGGATGTTCAAACCCGCTATTTCCTTCAGACAAAGCTGGATGAGTGATGTAGGTGGGGAATGTAAAGCTTTCAGCCAGAAAGTAGGCGCCAGATACTCCTGTAAGTTAATTACTTACTCCCAGTTTCTAGTCTCATTATGGCAGCTGTTGTTCCAGGGGGGACATCCAGAATCCGTTTTAACCTTTGAACAGCCTCTCTAATGAGACATAATAGGGTCTCCCCGCCAAGTCTGGGCACCATAACAGATCTGACTGATCACCTTCATTTCGAACACCCTTTGGGCTGGCTTGACCAGGCAGCCCCCTTTAAGATTGAAAAATCTGACCAGGCCATGCACCAATGTTGCAGCTGTTTGCCTTGCATATTGCGCTTGAGCCCCCCAAGACTCCCCCATAGAAAAGACTATCCCTACGTATTTAAACTGTTTAACCTGCTCCACTCTAGGGTTACTTAACCACCAGGGATAATCCTTATAGGAAGGTGCAAACACCATAACCTTGGACTTTCCATAATTGATAAGCCCCTCTGCCCTGCAAAGTTCACCAAAATCTGATAAGACAATTCATCCTTAGATGGGATGTGGAAAGCAAGATCATATCGTCCGCATGCATTAAAACTGGGAGTCTACAGGAATCCAGTTTAGGAGTCCTATACTCTTACCTATCTCGCAGATGTACAATCAGATTGTTGACATAAATGTTGAAAAGGGTAGGGGCGAGAAGGCAACCTTGCCTTCCTCCTGCTGAAGTCAGAATTAAGTCCAAAAGGGTCACTCTCCAATCAAAAGGAACATGAAGATTGGTATTAGTATAAGGATCTAATGAGGGACAAAAGTCTCCTGTCTATCTGGAGTGTCATCAGCTTGGCCCAGAGCATTTGTCTATTAATCAGATTAAAGACAGAAGAGAAGGCAATGATTGTGACAAATAACTTCTGCTTCTCTTGATATAATGAACCCCTCCCAAAAAAATCTATTCACAATAGACCAAAATTTACCAGAGTCCTTATTCTTTAATGTTGGCCAGAGGGAGTTCCACGTATCTTTCATGTGGGTAAGCTTTTTAGCTGACAAAAGCTTTTTATAGGCCCTACATTGCTCCAAACACCCTGAGACCAAAGCCTCTTCCCGGCCACACCTAAGCTGGCGTGCTGTTCTTCTAAGTACTTGTTTTGATGCAGCACATTCGGTATCAAACCAACCCTTCCTGTTTGTTAGCTACAGCAGCACTTCTGGGGAACCCTTGTAACCAACCAGGGCCAGAGATGGTCAACAATCTATTCTAGACCGCTAATGGCTACATCTATGTCGTGGGCTTCTAGCAATAACGATCTTTGAGAGAAACAAAAATCCGAGTTGAGGGCTGCAGCAATGCTATTACCCAACTCAGCTGACCAACACACTTCCTTTCACCTTGCATTAACATAACACCTATGGGCTCCGTCTCCTCATCCCCAGGATGACCTTAGGGCAGATTAATATCCAACACCAAGGGGGAAATGATCATTGTCAACCTGAGTCCACACAGAGAAAAAATATATTAGATCACTGAGGGAGACGGAAGCTGATCCGAAATCTGATGCTACTTCCTCTGGGGTTAATAAACGTATAATTACCAGGGATATCACCATGATTGTTCCCATTGAGGATTTTAAGATTTTAAAATCCAAAATAAAACTATAAAAAGGCAATTCTGATTAGTTCACAAAAGTATCCTTGGAAACTTGAGCAGAGTTAAGGGTCAGAGCTTCTCCCTCCATTGCTGAGCCCACTGAGTTCAGAGCCCAGAATAGCATCTCTTCATTCTCCCCAAGACGGGCATTAAAATTGCCCATGATAAGGAGATGATCCCTGGGATATTTATCTATAATAAGCTACACTTCTTCCCTCAGGGCTGTCCAAATGTTCTCCTCCATGACCCTGGAGCATGGGGGCGGCAGACAGGTATTGACCAACAGCAGGTACTTGTTAGTGTCAACAAAAAGCCCTCACAGGACTAACAGATTATCAGAGGCCTTATCCAGACACACAGTCAATCTTCAACTTTTGTGACACAAAAATGGAGATCCCCCTACTGGGGGAGCAAGACTGGAGCAAGTCTGCCCTTCTAGGAAATGAAACGGGCAGACTTGCTCCAGCCCCTATAACTATCAATAACCAGCTTTTCAGGATTCACCACCCAAGTTGCTTGCAAGCAGATTAAATCAAACCTCTGCAAGAAACTATGACATTATTTGTCAGTCTCCTTATTCCTCCATCCTGCTATAGTCCAAGAAACTACCTGCCAAAACACCATGGCCTAAGTGGAACGAAACCCACACTCCCTTGATTGTATCTGAAGGGAGTTCCAATAGCTATGACGCTAGGCCTGGTAGTTGTCACAACAGATGGGAAAGAGCTGTGCTTCTTATCAGTATTCCTGGATGTACTGCATACTGGAAATACTTGCATATGGGTACTATAATGGCATGTCCAAAGACACCACTAGCTGGAATGCACCCCACACAGAGATAAGTGAATACAGAACTCATATAATCATAGGATTGGTTTGGAAGGGACTTCAGGGATGATCTAATCCAGCCCCCTGCTCCAAGGCAGGATATCTTCTACCCACAGCATCCCAGACAGATGGTCGTCCAACTGGGGTTTGAATATCTTTAGTGTTTAGCATAACCTGCCTTGGCAGACTATCCCATTGCCAAACTGCTCTTACAGATAGGGTGTTTTTCCTAATATAAAACTAAATATGTCTTCTTGCAGTTTGGGTATAGCCACATGACACACTTACCTCAGCTGCCTTACCTCACATCAGTCACCGTTGCCAGGTAATGCAAGTGCATAATGTGCCCGATGGCCGCCAGATGCTCACCCACTGTGGGGTGAAAGGCTGGCTGCTATGCCCTGTGTCCTCGGGGAAAAAGGCCGTGGATGCGGTATGTAATAACCTTATCTGAAGTGAGCTTAAACTGCCCAATGAGCGGTAGTGTGCCACTGCTTGTGAGTCCGGTCCCCATCTACCCTGTGGTGAGGTCTGCCGCAGAGCTTTGAGCGACAGGCACGGTCTCCATTCCCAGATGGCCACATCACAGCTGGAGGCAGGATAGTGGACAGGCTGGGGGAGGGGGAGTGGGGAGCGCCTCAACTTGTCCTGGGGACGGGACAGGGCAGATCTTCTGACAGTGGCCGCTCTCCACGCTGCCCCCAAAGTGTGGCAGTTGTGATTGCCCACCATGGGCCATGCAGGTGATTAAGCCCTTCCGGCTCATGTGGCTGCACCCTTTTTCTCTCTAGGCCAGGGATTCTCAGCCTTTTTTTCATTTGCAGACTGGAGGTGGGGACTCTTTTGGGGCCAGGTAGAACAGAAGCAGCTTGTTTCCAATTCTCACAGGCCCCGCCCCGTCCCCCTAGGCCACAGACCATGCAGGTTGAGAACCACTGCTCTGGACTAAACATGTCAAATTCCTTTATCCTTTCCTCATATGACTTGCATCCTTGACTCTTACGATGTTCATTGCTCTCCCCTAAGTCATCTTCCATTGTCAACATCCTTCCTGAAGTGTAGTGCCGGAAACTGACCACAATACTCCAGGTGGGGTCTCACTGGTGACAAGCGGCACCATTACTTTCTGTGGCTTTGACATAATGGGTATTTTCAGACGTTACGAGATCACAGTTGAACCACGGTGAATACCGACCTGTGGTCACTGTGGCTCGAACGTCTGTCTGGCGGCCGCCAGATGTTCGCCACAGTCAATACCCGCATGGGGTCAATTTGAACCACGCTTCCCGGGCTAGCCGGGGGAATGTCCCGGGAAGCGTGGTCAAAGAGATCCCCAGCGGGGACCAAAAAAAAGTAACATCTGGCCAGTTGCCACGGCACATCCGGCCCGACGTGGCGGCCGCAGTGGCCCTGCCGCCCGCCCATCTCCCCGGAGGGCGGGCGGCGGGGTGCGTGGAGGGGGCGGGGCCGTGCGGCCGCACATTGCGCCGCGCGGCCCCCCCCTCCCAGATTCCCCACCGGGATCCCCCCGGCACGTCTGATATGGCGTGATGGGGTGACCCCGGCGGGGAATGAAAGGGTTGTTTTCAGTACAGGGCCAAGCGGCCCTGTAACGTCTGAAAACACCCAATGTTTCTATCTGTACAGCCCAAAAGCATTATTTGCCCTTTTTACAACAGGGCTACATTGCTGGCTCATGTTGAGTTTGCAAGCCAGTGTAATTCCCAGTCCTTCTCTGCACTGCTCCTCCTACCTAGTTGTCCCCTAATTTTTACCTGTGCTTCTCATTTTTTGTTCCCAGGTGTGATACTTTTCATTTGTCTTGGTTTAAATCTCATTTTGTTTCTCCCACCCAGGTCTCTACTTTGTCTAGATTGGTTTATATTCTAATCCTTTCCTCCAAGGTGTTTATAATCTCTCCCAGTACTGTGTCACTTGCAAATTTGATACGTACACTCCGTCCAAATTATTAATTAAAATGTTGAAGAGTATTGGAACCAAGAGGGGCCTCTGGAGGACTCCAATTGAGATCTTCTCCCACTTGGTTACTACTACTACTACTATTTTAATTTTATTATTAATAATAATAATTAATTTTTATTTGTATATAGTGGCAGCCTGCCATGACACTCGGAGTGCTTCACATAGAACAATTCCTTCAGTTCAAGGTTCCTGTCAGGTTTAATAACTCTGAGTGTGGCTTTTCAGCCAGTTGCTATACCTCTTGGATTTGAAGCTACCTCCTTTAATGGTTAGTGATGGAAATTCTTGGATTTTTTTATTTGACGGTTAGGTAGTCCTATCGATGGATTTTTTCAAGTGAGGTTCCATGGGGTGGCAACAAATGCCTTGCTTAAGTCTAGATCCAGATATTTAGTTCTTTTCATCTGCTTTTTTTTCTAACGCAGCCAACAAACTATTTTCCTTTCGTTGTTGTTGTCTGATTCTGATGAAAGGACAGCAAGCACTGTTTTGTTCCAAATATGGGAACACGCACCTAACTTGCAACACTAATTATTTGCAACAATATCTCGATAATCACTAACTAACGGTTTCCTTTTTTTAAAAAAAAAAAAAAGCAGTGAAACATAATTGGGGCTGGATAGTGAAAAGCAGGATCACTTCCCGTTATGTTATGTTATGTTATTTATTTATACAGGAAGTTTTATTCCGCCCACTCCTGCCTCTGGCAACTCAGGGCAGCTTACAATAAAAACAGTAAATACAATAAATAACAATATCAAATTAATCTAAAAGGTCTCAAAGACAAAGGCGACCTCCCCTCCCCCCCAAACCTCTCTCCCACTGCCCGTCTCCCTCACCAAAAGCCTGGCAAAAAATCCAGGTCTTATCATGGCACCTAAAGGAGGGAAGATCCGGGGACAGGTGGATCTCTACCAGAAGGGAATTCCACAGCCTTGGCGCCACCACCAAGAATGTCCTTTCCAACATCACTCCCTGCTGCACACGGGGGACTTCAAGAAGGGCACTCCCAGCCGACCGCAGGGATCGATCCAGAACCCAGTGAGGCGGTCCCACAGATAGGTTTAGGGCTTTATAGGTGAGAACCAACACCTTGAATCAGACCTGGAAGACTATAGGCAGCCAGTGCATTGAACGAAGCACAGGCGTTATATGCTCATGGCACACCGTCCCCGTAAGGAGATGGGCCGCCACATTCTGCATCAGCTGCAATCTCCGAACCATCACCAAGGGTAGCCCCACGTAGAACATTTAACGTAGGACCACGTATAGTTCTGTGTTCTGTACAGCACCAGGTCATACGACTGGTGCTATATAAATGTCTAATAATAATAATAATAATAATAATAAATAACATTTTACAATAGTCCAGTCGTGAGGTGATGAAGGCATGGACGATGTTGACCAGGTCCGAGTCCGAATCAGAGATGTATGACTGAAACTTAAAAATGCTTTTATGAATAAACTGCTTGAGCTTTCATTCCGAAACGTTCACTGTGTGTTCTTTTAGGGAAGCAGATTGATTAAGCCATTCTAAAATAACAATTAGAAAGTTAATTACTAGTGGTCAGTTTCTCCAGGATGTCTTTTTTGTGGTGGCTGATATCTTTCTCCTTTTTGTGACTTATACATTCGGAGGCATATAGCCCTAGCAGTCCATCAGTCACTTTGGATAGTCTGATAATCTTCTGTGACGATTATCTAAGAGTTATTAAATGCTTAAACATTGGTTCTTGTGCATGCAAATGAGTTAACTCATGCTCTGTGGTAGTATGTTGTATTATCTTTTTAAGGGAGCATGAGGTAATGCTTTCATTGTTTGTTTATTTATTTATTTTATTTATTTATTTATTTATTTATTTATTTTAAAACTTATATGCCGCCCCCTCCTGCCTCAGGCATCTCGGGGCGGCTAAAAACATTTAAAAAACATATTAAAATACACTGTAATAAAACTACAATTAAAGCAACCTAAAAAGCCCCAACCTACCCACCCCATCCCCCAAATAATGTCATGTAAAAGGGCAAAGTTAAGGGTGTGGATGAATTCTGATTTTATGTGTGTCTGTTTCAAAAACAAAGCTTTAAGAATCCACTTCCATGTTTTTTGGTGTGTAAGTTTTGTTACATTGAATGTTTTTAGATAGAGGTCAGCAGGGATTATCCTGCCTTTAAGGGGTTTTTTTAAATACCAAAAGTTTTTTGGTTAAGTCTATAACATTTTTATTAACATTTTTTTCCTGTTTGATGTTAATTTGCTTATACATGGGTTTTTGGAGGAAATCCTTTCTCATTCCTTAGAAGCACAGTTAGACTATTGTTGTGTGTGTTCTGTCAGACTCTATCAGTCAGATTGTGTGACATCTTGTCAAAGAATATAAGGCAACACATGACTGGCCCAGGCTGACTGGATGCTCAAGGAAAGCCTCCAAGCTGAAACGTCTCCTCTAGTATATTTATTGTAGTTCTCGCATGTATTTTATTTACCCTTGCCGTTCTCTATAATTAGTTTACTGATCATGAAACATTCTAATTCTTCTGTGATTCTGTTAGGCGATGGTTCATTCCTTGGCGATTCAAAAGTTAGGCTATATCTGAACTCAAAGTGGTCCAGGAAGAAAAATTAAATTGGAATCTTTTATTTCATTTAATCCAGTCTAGAGCAGCAGCTTCTGAAAAACTCTCTTATAACATCCAGTAACTTCACTTATCAAAAATGACTCAATTGTTTTCTATACAGGGCTTTTAGAAATGTATTTTAGTAAGTGGATGGGTGGTGTTTATTAAAATATGTTCAGGATCTTCTTTTTATGTGCTAGGTTTAGAAGCTCAGTGATTGAGGGACAACATCTAATGACACCCAGCTCTATCTCTCCTTTTCATCAAACCCAGGTCCTGAAGACTTGAGCCTACCCAGTGTCTGGCTTCCATTGGGAACTGGATGTGGGTCAGTCAGTTAAAGCGGAATCCAGACAAGACTGGGATTGTGATGATTGGCCGGTCCTGGGGGATATAGAGACGCCTGTCATTGATAGGTCCAGTCTCCTTCAGTTACTCAGGTTTACAGTCTTGGATCCACTGCAGTGCTTGGAATGTCAGATTGTGGTGGTGGCCAGGAGCACTTCTCACTAACTCTACCTGCTAAGAAGGATACAACCTTTTAAAAATCAGATTCAGATGTGGACACCGTCATCATCCATGCCTTCTTAACCTCAAGACTAGCCTACTGCAATGCACTCTATGCAGGGCTGCCTTTGGGTATTTTCAGACATGATGAGACCTGTATTGTCCCTGTCACGGAAACACCCATTGATCCCTCACCGGGATCAAACCGGCTGATCCCGGTGGGGAATCGGGGAGGGGGCAGGGCCACGCGGCTCAATGTGTGGCTGCACAGCCCCGCCCCCCACGCTCCCTAGGCCGCCTGCCTTCTGGGAGACGGGCGGGCGCCACGGCCAATGCGGTCGCAGCACCCCCCGCCGCCCTGGGGCATTGACCACGGCCCGGAATCCCGCCGCTGATTCCGGGCCATGGTCTGGGGACAGACGAGATGATCCCCCTGATCACGGGGTGGAATCACATTGAACACGCAAACAGAGATGGTCCGGGCAGGACCTCCGTTTGCGTGTTCAATGTGATTTCCCACCCCACGCCCCGTGATTCACGGGGGTGAACATCTGGCGGGAAGCTTCTGTTCCCCCCAACAGACGTGACGAGACCACGATCAGCATGTGGGAATGCCCCGTGGTTGAGCGTGATCTCGTAACGTCTGAAAATACCCTTTGACTGTTTGGAAGCTGCAGCTGGTGCAGAACATGGCAGCCCATCTTCTGTTGGAGTGGGTCACTGGGAGCACTTTACACGAGTACTCCGTAGTCTTTACTGGCTACAAATAACTTTCCAGACACAATTCAAGGTGCTGGTTCTGACCTATAAAGCCCTAAATGGCCTGGGCCTCAGATATCTGAAAGACTGCCTCAGCCCGCTTGTCCCATCAAGGTCTTGGAGGTCAGCCAGGCGCATCCTCTAGCAGGTACTATCTGCCTGCCAAGTTTCCACAACAAAGACATGCAGAGATGTGTTCTTGGTGGCTGCTCCGCAGTAGTTTCTCCCTTCCCTCAGAAATTCATTTAAGCCCGAGCCTGCTTATCTTCAGGAAGTGATGTAAGACCTTTTTGTTTGACCAGGTGTTTGGTAAGCAGGGATAGGGTTGGGGGGTGCTAAAGAGATTTTTATGCGTTTGTATGGCTTAATATGTGTTTATATGTTGTACGCTGCCCTGAACCTTAGGGGAGGGCAGGTATAAATTTAATTAAATCAATCAATCAATCAGCTTATGGTGCTTTTGACACAATGGGTGCAATTCTAAGGGCTGTGTATGCTGGCCTTTACTTGCGCCAGAAGCACTGAAGGTCAATGCTCAGGCAGGCATGCCCGAGCCCCACCTGTGCAGCAAGCCATGCGGGGCAATGGTGCACCCTCTCCGCTGCGACCCAACCCCGCACACCCCGCAGTCTGGAGGATGGAGCAGGCAAATATTTGTTGCACTGAACTCTGGGCTTTTTGTGCATTATGTGGGTGTGGTGTGGGCATGAAGAAGGACCCCCTGATGCTGCCCTTCTCATTTCTCTATCCTTCACTGATCCCTGGGATGGCTGGAAGTCAGAAGTGGGCAAGTACAGGTGTCCTTGCTCTGGCTATGGGAAAGAATAAGCATGTGTGCTTGTTCCAATTTTCTAAGGAGCAGCTTCCACACACTACCTATGTTTATATGTTCCCTCACACGTCACACAGGAAAACAAGTTATCCTTGTGGAAAATGTTGCATGTGAAAGTGCCTTGACAGCATGATGGGATAGGAAAGAAGCTTTCTCCTTGGCATTTTATAATCCATGAAAGTGGGGTTGTAGCTTAACATAAGGCTGCTACCGCGGCTGTATAATATATGAGACACATACATTCCAGATCTTGCAAACCCATGAATGCAGGGTGTCCTCAACCCGACTTTAGAGGGCTGAATTTGGGACCCTGCCTCGTTCTCTACATGCTCTCACTCTGCTCACTAGTGCCTGAAGCCAGATTGGTTCAGTGGTGTAAGGTATGCTTTTTAGACAGCAGTGGTACTTGTCTTCATGGCATTTCTGAGGCAGGATGCTTTCAACTTGCTGCAGGGTAGTTTCTTATTGCATGCTGCAGCTACAATGCACAGTGAAGCTCTTAGTATTAAATGAAATGCTTGCTCACTCTTCCATGCACAACAGTAAACAAAGTTGAAAAAAGAGATCAAAAACCATGGCAGGGCAGGGATGTATCCCTCAGGCACTACAACACTACTAATCTTTGTCTCCGTTGTTATAAGCAGATCTTATCTGACCACAAAATGTAAGTTTGTGCCTGCTGAAGCCTTACTCCTATCAAAGTCAGAATTACCTTTTTCCCTCTTTGTGTCTTCCAAAATCAGTCCTGTGAGCCAAAGTACTGTTATTACAGGTCAAGAAACGTCCTCTAATTCAGCTGGAAAAAGAAAAATATTAAACAAGAACATAGATCTAGCTCCTGAATGAGTTATGGCAAGAAGCCCGAGATTAAAGACTTAACAGGCTGCAGGTTTGCTAATCCTGCCAGCAGCTCTCCTGAGTAGGAAGAGAATACTTAGAACTGTCAAAATTACTTGGAGGAATGGTCCTAGACCTCTCTAAATCCATTTACCCTTCAGGATGAATTCCCAGAACTGCAAATAACTTAAACACATTAGGAATTAAGGAACAGAGCTGTACAAATGCATTACAAAAAGGTTTTTTTGCTTATGCTTCACCTTCCACAGGAATCTTCGACAATTAAGAGTCTTTGGGTGTTAACAAATTAGACATTGTCCCACTTATTATGAGCACACCATTAGCCCCTCGTTCACATGCTCATTTATCGAGGGGCCACCAGATGTTTGCTCCAGGGCTGCTTCACGCAGCATCAACCTGGAAGGCCATCTCTGTGTTGGGGGAGGGGGGGCACGAGGCACCCACACAGCTAGGGCTGAAACTAGAATAAAAATAATTCTCATGAGAATCCCACAGCCCTGGTGAGATCTCATGAGACACTCCAGAATCTCAAAAATACCCCCCAAAATTATCTGTGCATGTGTAAATTTAAGAACTCCATCCTATGCTTCACACATGCCAAACTAAACTGTTTGCATTCTGTGCAGCTCTGACATTAAAACACTGTAGTCTCAGAAGTAGTAAAGGGCATGATATAATATACATGCCAGATCAGCAAATGAAGAGTAACTGATGGCCTTGCTGGACATTTATGCACATGTGCAGACCATTTTTTTGCTAGTTTGAGGTTCTCGAGAATCTCTCAAGAATTTCGACTTTCTCGTGGGAATCTCGAGATGAGAAAATCTCGTTGAGAAGCCTACTCTCGAGATTTTCGAGAAGGGCAAAATCTTGTTTCAACCCTACACACAGCCACTCCATGCCCCTCTGTCTGTTGGGGCATGCACATTCAGCACCATGAAGTCACAGGCATCCGTCTAGAGTGTCAGAGGAGCGACCGCAAGTCTAATGGTGGAGAGGTGGGGTGAGGAAGCATGGGTGGATCGTGGCAGGGAGAATGCCTGCCTGTCGACTTTGGTCCTGCACAGAGCCTGCAGGTGGTGTGTGTGTGTGTGTGTGTGTGTGTGTGTGTGTGTGTGTGTGTGTGTGTGTGTGTGTGTGTGTGTGTGCGCACGGGGGGGGAGGGAGCAAAGAGAGGCCATGGGCTATGTTTGGTAGCATCCTTTGACTTTAAGTAAGAGAAGCCAGTGCTAAATATCAAGGACCAGGTTTTCAAGCATAGGTTGGTGTAACAGGTGCACAGACAAAGACATATACAACTTCTGTGACTGTCAAAATTAGCATGTGTGCATAAATGTGCAGTATGGTGCACAATTATTCAGTTTGCCTACACATGCTTATGTGGATCACAGTAGGTGTGCATGGATTTTTCACAAGTTAGCCAGTTTAGTTGAAATTGACTCTAAAGGACAATTTATAAATTACATGCTCCACGAAGTTGTTGTTATAAAACATTAGGAGCCACTCTGTCATTAAGGCCAGCTTGCATCCTTGGCTTTAATGCATGAACATTCTATTGCTTATAAAATTGGCACCATTTATCCAATTTGGCAGAGAGGATCATGTTGGGGAGGGGTACAAACTTACGAAATTTCATGAAAATCAGACTAAAAACAAAAATGTTACAGCAGTTTGAAAATCAGAGTTTAAAATGGTTTTTCTGCCTGTTTCAGACACTTTTTGTATTGGCTTGAAAGTGTACTTTAAGAAATTTTTTGTGAGTTGTAATGGTGTTAGGAAATTCAAGGGTGCCTTCCGGTGCATGCCTTTTTTATTTTTCAAAATCTGTCTGGTTTAAAAGTTATACGGCTTTGAATTTCACATATCGGTCAATGGAGAGTTCATAATGTCACACATATGCAGTTGAAGTTTCTCCCATTACTCTTCCCCGTCTGACCCTTCCCCACTGCGTGTCCTGGTTAGCTCCCAGGGGGTTAGTTAGTCAGGAGGGTAGGAGTTCTGGGGAACTGGCACAGGAGGATCACTTGGCATGGGCAGCTGTGGAGCTGGCGTGGGGGTCTCTTTGTAACAGAGCAGAGTTCCCTATAAGTAATTTGCCCTTTAAGGAGGTGTGTATCCAGAGTTAATGGAAGGACCAGCTGAGAACAGGCATGGTAGTTCACAGTCTGAGCTAGGCTCAGTGTTGAGCGACTTGTGAACTGAGTGAGTTACCAGAGACTGCTGAGGAGACAGGAGCTGGGAGGTGGACTCTGGTGCCTCACAAACCCTGCTCTGAGGGAGCTACCTGAGTGGAAAGGTTTAGTGGACTGCAGGAGGGACCGAGTGGAAGGGTTTAGTGGGTTGCAGCTAGGGTGGCCATACTTCTCCTTTAAAAGAGGACACATGAAAAATACATGGTGCATGAAAAGGACACATGAAAAATACACTAGTACCAATGCAGCCCTGCAACATGCATTTTTCATAAGCGTACTCTTTTAAAGGGGATGTATAGCCACCCTAACTGCAGGAGGGATTGGACTGTCTGGCCCACAAAAACTGAGCAGTAAGACCTGCTGAAGAGACTGGCAAGCAGAGAGACCTGCAAGTTACCAAGTATCTGCCCTGGGGAGGCACTGTGCCCATGCAGAGAGACTTACCTTCAGAAGTGTGTGTGTTGAGGGGGGGTGTTACTTGGGGCAATGGGGTTTAAGGAGGAGGGTGGGGTTCATTTGGGGCTGTAGGTGGTGCAGGAAACTGGGGGGGTGTCATTTGGACCCATAGGGGGTTGAGGGAGCAAGGTGGAGGACCATTTGGGGCCCTGAGAAATGCAGGAAGCTGGTGTAGGTGGGGTCACTTGGCATGGGGGACCGGGAAGCTAATGTGGGGGGTCACTTTGCATGGGGGGCTAGGGGGCTGGCACAGAGGCACTTGCAGTGAGGAAGGCTGGGGAGCTGCTGAGGGGTCACTTGGCATGGGGCACTGGAAACCTGCTGTGGAGGGGTCACAGCATGGGGAGGCTGGAGAGTTGCTGTGGCGGGGTCACTTGGTGTGGGGGTGGCTGGGGAGATGCCATGGGAGACCCCTTGGAGTTGTAGGGTGCAAGGAGCTAGAGCAGGGGGGTCATTTGAAACTTTGGGGGATGTCTGAAGTCAGAGTGGGGGGTCATTGGGGACATGGAGGGTTCAGGGAGTGAGGGCAGGGGTCATTTGGGAACATAGGGAGGCTGGATGGGGTGTGTCATTTAGAATCATGTGAGATTCAGGGAGCCCTGGTGTGGGAGTCATTTGGAGCTGCCTGTTTTCTGTCAGCGAGCTAGGGCGGTGGGGTGGGTACCATTTGGTGCATTCCCAATTTTAAAAACCAGGGAAATTATACATTGAAAAACCTTTGGCTTATGAGAGAAGCTAAGTCCCTTCTTATTATTATTATTATTTACCCAAAAAGTATTTACTTGGGGATGGTGGAGTGCCCCTCGGGGGAGAAAACTTTGCTTGCAGAGGTGAGGGTGGTGTTGGAAGAGGTGAATCTGGCACCTTTGATGGATAATATTGACCCTATTCCGACAACCCTGGATAAGGATTTAGTAAGACAGCGGGTGGTTGACAGCTCTAGATAAGAGGATTGTGATAGGGTAAGCCAGTAAAAGTTTTTAACTGGAAACGTATACGGAATCTGGAGGGAATTTCCGGCACTTTATTTGAGGTTGTCACAGCAGCAGTGGGAGCAAGCCATGACAAAAATGTTTTTTGCCCAGACTCCCTCCAGCCTCCAGGAGGGTAGATGGGCACAGGTTCCTTTGGAGAAAAGGCTTTGCCCATGTAATTCAGGCAAAATAGAAGATGTATGCCATGTCTTGTGGGAATGCCAATACTATGTATTGGAGAGGCAGAAGTGGTTGGCCCCTTTAGAGGCTGCACCCCCGGGAACCACTTTATATAGGAAAACAGCTCTGTGTATACAAGACAAGAGTTGGGAGACAATAATGGCTTTGGCCAGATTCCTGTATGCAGTGCAGCTGCAACGTAAGAGGTGGGTAAAGGAGATTGAAAACTGAAAAAGGTTTAAGGTAAGTCTTATAATGGGTCACTCTTTGCTTTCTCTGTTTACTTTCCCCTGAATTTTTTAGAGATGTGTATAAATTGTTCTCTGAAATTACCAGACAATTTAGTGATGTTTTGTATTTTTGTATAAAATGTATGTGTTTTTTGGCTGAGGCCATTAATAAATCAATCAATCAATTCTTATTTATTATTTATGAGTCACCCCATATGCCTACGGCATCCCGGGGTGACGTACAACTAAAAACATTCATAAAACAATTTCCTAAAAAATCAACAATTTAAAAAGACATCACTAGGGCAGGAGAATAAATAAAAATAAAATAAGATAAGGGCAGGGAAGAGCTAAAAAAAAACCCACCCCCACCCCCAAAGGCCTGGGCAAACAGCCAGGTTTTACAAGCCCACCAGAATGTTAAAAGGCTTGGGGCCAGGGGAGCTTCCTCTGGGAGGGAATTCCAAAGATGTGGCCCGGCCACCAAGAATGCCCTCTCCATTGTGCCCTCCCCCCCCCCACGCTTCACACGGGGGACCTCCAGGAAGGCACCCCCAGCAGACCGAAGGAGTCGCTCTGGAGCATGGATGGCAAGGCAGTCCCTGAGGTACGAGGGGTCAAGACCATAAAGGGCCTAATAGATCATTACCAATACGTTGAACCTGGCTTGGCACGCTATTGGCAACCAGTGAAGAGTCCCGAGCACAGGTGTTATATGCTCTCGATGACCCGTCCCCATGAGGAGATGGGCCGCCGCATTCTGCACTAGCTGCAGCCTCCGAACCAGGAACAAGGTGAGCCCCACGTAGAGCACATTGCAGTAGTCCAGCCTCGAGGTGACAAAGGCATGGATGAGGGATGAGGCTAGGTCTGGTCCGGAGATGTACGGATGCAGCCTCCGCACCAGATACAACTGGCGGAAGGTGGCCTTCGCCTCCACCCGTCGATCCAGGCAGAGATCCGAGTCCAACACCACCCCCAAGCTCCGAACCTGCTGAGCTATAGGAGGGCAAAAAAAAAACCAATTAGGGGGGCCGACACCTCCCTCACCCTCCCCACCACCATCACCTCCCTCTTATCGGGGTTGAGCTTCAGTCTGCTCTGCCATATCCACTCTGTCACGGCCTCCAAGCGCTGGGACAGCAATGAGACAGCAGGGTCTGGGTCAGCTGAAAAAGAGAGGTACAACTGAGTACCATTAGCATATTGGTGACATCGCACCCCGAACCCCCTCATGACCTCCCCCAAGGGCTGCATATACACATTAAATAATAGTGGAGACAGAATAGAACCCTGCAGAATGCCGCAGGACAAGGTGCGGGGGCAAGATGTTTCAGCTCCCAACACCACCTGCTGGCTTCTCCCCGAGAGGAATGAGCGGAACCATTCAAAAACAGTCCCGTCCAAACCCCCAGGTCATGCAGCTGTCTCAACAGCAGCCCATGGTCCACAGTATCAGAAGTGGCTGAGAGAGATAGCAGGATGAGAAATGTAGAACATCCTGCATCCGTCTCCCGGCGGAGATCGTTGACCAAGGCCACCAACACTCTCTCAGTGCCATACCTGGGACGGAACCCAGATTGAAAAGGGTCTAGGAAACTGATGCTGTCCAGATGCGCCTGGAGCTGGATCACCACCACCCACTCAATAACCTTCTCTAAAAAGGGAAGTTAGAGACAGGTTGGTAGCTGGTGAGTGCATCCACATCCAATTATGGTTTCTTCAGCAGGGGGCGCACCACAGCCTCCTTGAGGCTGGGCGACAACCTCCCCTGCCACAGGGATGCATTAACCACTCTCACCAGCCCCATTCCCAATGTCTCCCTGGAGGCTTTCACCAACCAGGACGGGCACAGATCGAGTTCAGAACTGGTGGCTCTCACAGACATCCACCTGGCGTCACTTCCTGAAACTCCCTCCACAAAGTTGGACCAGACGGGGCCTCTGTCACCTCGTGCTCTCCATCTACTGCCCCCAACCCAGCGTCAAAGTTCCTCTGAATCTGAGAGATCTTGTCCGTGAAGTAGGTGACAAATTCCTCACAGCGGGCCTGGGACAAGTCCCCATCCAGGCGGAGGGAGGCCGGACTGACCAGCCCCCACACCACCCGAAACAGCTCTGCTGGGTGTGACTTTGCGGACTCTATGAGAACAGCAAAGAACTCCTTCTTTGCTGCCCTCACAGTCTCAACATAGGACCGCAAATGGGCCCTATGGAGAAGTCGGTCGGAGTCAGAGTGAGTTCGACGCCAGCGTCACTCTAGCCTCCTGCCTACTTGTTTCATACACCGCAGCCC
>QEPC01013002.1:6888810-6902536 GCA_003113815.1 Sphenodon punctatus | reverse complement strand
GCGGTCTCAAGTGAATTCCGGACCATAAGTGACATGTGCTGATGTGACCTGCTTTATAAAGGCCGCGCAAGCCCCTGATTGGCTTGTGACCTGAATAAAGCAGGTCCTGGATTGACTCACTGCCAAGGAAGGGAAATTCCGCAGGGATTTTCCCAGTTTCTGTGATAATCCTGCCTAGGGCAGGATTCTGCGAAAATTCCGTGGATCGCAGAAGTGCAAAAGACTCGGGGCCCTATCACGTGCCCACCCACTCCACCTTTAGACAGGTGCTTAGGTGGGTGGGGGATGGGTGGACCTCTGTGGAGGCATCCCGTGTAAAAACGACCACTGTGCTCGCTTACAACTTGGGCTCCGTGCACCCACACTTTGCCTTCATCTTTCAGCTCCAATCCTCTTCCTCTGCGGGTTGGGGGGGACAACACTGAAGTTGGGGAGAGAAGGGAAATCCAGTCCTGTCATTTGCAAGAAAAAAAGCTGACACTTTTAACCCCGTGTTCACGTATACAGCTGGGAGATTTGCCCCCAGGACAATTGCCGCTCCAGATAACATGGGCAAGCCGCCTTAGACCTTGATTTTCCAGCCCTGCATGATCAGAGCCAAATCTGTGCGGCTTTGTTTTCCCATGTGACACAAGCCATGCAGCATTTGCCTCCTGGAGTTTTTCCCAGAGCCAAATGGTGTGCATTTTGTCTCATGAGAACGTGGTCTGAGTCTGTCACTTCTAAGGGCGTGCTCATAGGGAACACTTTTTTCCAGTGTGCAGTCTTTAGAGTTGTTGTGCCAGACTAACATTTCTGTTGTGACTCAGTTAAATGCGTCCATCATGTTATATTTTATATCAGGAATGGGGACCCTAGTCTGACTCATGGTTATTTTTTATTTGGTCCCTTTACAATTCCTGCATCTGGCCTTTGGATCCATTCTCTACCCTTAAGCACTAAAAGAGTGAGCTCAGGAGGCAGGACTAGAGATGAGGGCCCACACTCAAGGATAAGGGATGAATCCATGGCATAGATCCACAATCTGGGCTCTCCCTTTCCTTCTTCCAGTCTGAGCACACCCTTTACGTGCCCCCACCCTCAACTCCTAGCAGACCCTCAGAGCTTGTACGAATCTTGAAAGTGGCCTTGGGAAGGAAAAGGTTCCTCATCCCTGTCTTATATAACAACATCAAGACAGTATCACCTTTAAAACTACTGGATAAATTAACCTAAGACCTGCCTGCTGTTTCAGAGGAGAACTGGAATGTTGCACATAACCTACCTGAAGCCTTGTTCTTCTCCAGCATATTGATGCAACGGGTGCTTTTAGATGGACAGCAGCCCTGGTTCTGCTTGCGCCAGCCCACTTTACCCCTGAGTTGGCTGGTCTGTTTAAAAGCACGCCGCCAGCTGTACAAGCAGAGCAGGCAGTGCCTGCTTTGGGGCAGCCCCCCACCCCCGGCAGTTGCTTCAGAACATCCCAGAGCGGGCTGACCAGACCCAGGGCACCAGCCTGAAGTGGAGCTGCTGTCCAGCTGCTGGGCGGACCCACGCTTTAGCCGTTGCGCCTGACAGCACCAAAGACTTGTGGGTGCCACTCCAGCCTAGAGCGTCGGGAGATCACCCACAACTCTATGGTGCAGGAGGCTGGCCACCAGGTGGGCCGTTTGCAGGCCAGGGAAACCACCGGACCCATCTAAAGTGGATCCAGGCAGGGCTAGAAGTGGGTGGTCATGGGGGTACACCCCCAGAGCAGCTCCGGGGGCAGACATCCTCCACGCCTATCTGTTTAGGGCCTTTTGGATAATAGGATTACAAAAATACATTTATTACAAAGTCACCTGTATTGAGTGACCATTCAAAAATCAAGCAACACTGTCCTCTGACAGGATAGCATGTGCACTAGCAATTAACAAGGGGATGAGTCCATGCATGCTAGAGGAGCTCACACCTGAACTAACTACTAGCATGTGCTATCCTGCTGGAGGATCATGTTGTAGAAAAGAAAAATGGTTGTTTAGAGGTTGTTATAAAAAGTGCAGGCTCTGGCTGAGTATTCCCCTTCTCTGTGCTGCTCTGGTAAAGCTGCTCTGAATGGCCAGATGTGGACCCTCCCCTGACTGGAGAAGTTTCTCGGGTGGCACAGAGCCAGTATAGCTAACTCATTGCTTCTCTTGGTCTTGTGCTGAGGGGAACTTGGCCAGATCCCAATGATCAGGGCCAAGACACTTGGGGATTCTCCAAGGCTGTCTATTATTATGGGAGGATATCTTACTCTATTGGGTTTCTGTCAGCTGTGTGTAAAAAGTATCATCCATACAGTAATAATCTCTATTTCATTCCGTTTTGATAAATGGGAGATGAAAACAATCGTTTAATTATTGCATTTACTTAGACCCTGTTCAGATTAAAGGTTTGCAACATGACACTGCTGCTGGGGATAATTACTCCAGAGCAAGTTGCCCCTGGAGCAACGTGTTCAACAGAATTTTGTGTTCCGGAACATGACAGACAAAACAAAACAAAAAAACTAGCTCTGGAGCACAGGGCATTTCTCTTGTTAACAATTTAATCCTGATGATCAGAGGAGTTGTTGCTCCAGGACAATACATTCCTACCGTCACTGCAATACTGTTACCCTGGGCAAAGGGCAGCTCATTATGGGGCAACTATTTCCTGTGAACATACCCTGAAGAATGACTTGAATGGTGGAGGGTTGTCCTGCAAGTCTGGTTTTCAAGAACTGAGGGTTTTAAAATTGATCTAGCTTCATAAATCAGTAGCTTGTGGCAGCAGATATATTTTCAAAATCAAACCAAAGAGAAGCTTCCACCAATACTACAAAAGAGAATACTGCATCAGGAATGGATTCTGCTCACATTGGGTGTTTTCAGATAGACATGGGGCTCCTCACCACCCCTGGAGCTGCTTTGTGAGTGCACCCCTGCATCCGCCTGCTCCCAGCCCTGCCAGGATCTGAATCACATGGACCATGGCCGTGCCCATGATCCACCCGCACGGCCCCCTTCCCTCTCCCCCACCTCCCCGGAACTGTGGACTAGAGCATCCACAACGCTGTGGTGTTGCCTGGGGCAACAGCCTGCTCGAAGCAGAGCAGCAGCATGGGTTTGTGCATTAGATGGGCCGCCTCTCTAATTTGAGCTGGTGCCCTAGGTTTGGTCAGTCTGCTCTGCTGGTGGCACTCCAGCATGTTCTGGAGCACCATTGGTGGGGCAGCCCTGCACGTGGCGGGCACCTTTTCATAGACAGGCCACCTGAGGGGGAAGCGGGCTGTGGCCATTCAGGGCAGCCCATCTGTCTAAAATCACCAACTGTCTCAACCCCTAGAAGTTACTTGACATTAGAGCTGTAATGGGTAGCAATTCTTGTACATACTGGCAATACTCGGGGGTCCAGGTACCCGATTGGTGTCCACATGCTGAGACTGGTAATCATTTACCCAAAATATCTGGTATTACCATTACCAACTTTCTGACTTACCAGATTGCTGTATTTCTCAGTCACCATGCTTTTCCACTACTGAATTTCCATGTTTATTGTTTACTTACAGGTTTTTGTCCCTGACAACTCCAAGTCCGCCCAGTACCTACAGTGTTCTGTCCCCCCCAACAAAACAAAAAAACACATCACCCAGCAGCCCCGATGTGCACACCTAACCTTGACATATAGCAAAGTGATTTGTTTATTTTTTGCCCTGGACCTCTCCTATACACACTTTTTGACTCAATACAATGGCACAAAATGGAAAAGAGAAAATTGGTAACTGAGTACAATGGCAAAGAATGGTTACCCTTGCAGATGATTATATGAGTAAGTTGTTGGGCAATAAATGGGTACCATTTATTGCCCAATGCACTCAAGACTGTTAGGCCGCTTTTAGACGAGCGGCGGTCCGTTTCGTGTTGGCGTGGCACATGTTTTGAAACTTCCGCCTGGTCTAATTAGACGAGACGGAAGTGGTTTAATATGCGCATATTACGGCGGAGGCGCATTTTTTAAGTGCACGAATTAAATACCTCGATTATGAGGTATTTAATTCGCGCACTTAAAAAATGTGCCTCCGCTGTAATATGCACATATTAAGCCACTTCCGTCTCGTCTAATTAGACCAGGCGGAAGTTTCAAAATATGCGCGCCGCCGACACGAAACGGACCGCTGCTCGTCTAAAAGCGGCCTTAGATACTGCAAATTCAATGTGTATTCCCATTTTTGTGGGTACCCATTTCAGCTCTACTCAGTACCCTGCAGGATAAGATTGAGCCCTTAGTAGTGGTCATAGGAATAACTCTGGGCTAAAATGGGGGGAGGGGGTACTGACCCAAATAAGCTTTGCCCCCTATCTCTAGATTTGTGGGAGGACATGTCTTCCCCCCTCCTCCCCCCACTCCCTCCTATAACTGTTACCATCACTGTCATTGGTTGAATCGCAGGAAAAAAAATTCTTCTAACAGAGAAGAGGGAGCATAATTTAGAACTGGATATTATGCTCAGAACTCACACTTTGTTTCTTTGTATCACATAGAGTTTCTGCCCGTGCCTAGCATCTTTCCCAGGTTCTTGCTGAAAATTTGAAACAGCACTGCACATATCAGCACATTCACTTTTCTAAGAAGGGAAGAAGTAGCAAAGTGTGTGGCAGGTTAAATTCCCTGCCATATGAAACCTCTTATAATGGAAGTTATAACATTTTGGGTAACCCAAGCTACATAAAATGTAGGCTGCCCATCAAGTCTTGTTGCAGTTTGAGGCAAAACCTCTTCAATAGAAGCAAAATGCTGAGTTTCACCTTTCAACATAGCTAGGGGCTACATTGTCCAAGTAACAGAAATTTGCCTACGTGCTGCTGATGTGCTGGGGTGTGCATGTCGTTTTCATTATTACAATAACGATAATGAAAATTGTCATTTTTGTTTGTTATTGCAATAATGAAAACTACAACTGAGGATAACAATAACGAAAACAACAACCAAGAATACCAAAACCAACAACCAAGAACGATAACAATACCAAAAACGATACCAAAAATTATACCAAGAAACAAAAACAACAATGTCGTTATCATTGTCATTATTATTAGTGCTGTGGCAGTTGGGTTTTGGAGGGGAAATGTAGAGAAGGAAGGAAGGAGCAGAAATCTCGGAGTCTTAACAGGGTTGAACTCTTGAACTGTGCTTGTGTTGAGAGGGGCGAGCAACTCAGCAGTATCTGATGGATGTATCCCTAGCCAATGAGCAGCACAAGCAGGCCCCAGCAGTCTCATGGGACTCTGTGATTGGTTCTGGGAGGCAGCAGGCATTGAGCAATCAAGGGGGCTCTGGGGGAGGGCACTGCAACTCTTTATAATGGGAGGGCCAGGGTTTTTTTTCTCTGTTGTGTGAAAGCTCTGCTTGTCAGGTTGCGTTTACAGAACTGTGGTGCTTGCATATAAAAAATCCTCCCTAGCCCTCACTGTATTATTTATTTATTTATTTATTTGGTATTCCCACCAATACCTTTCCTTCCTCATACCCTACATTTTACCTTCTCCCTTTCCCTGCCCTTCCCCCCCTATACATTATATATAGATAGGTAGTATAGATTAGATATAGATATATATTATAGACATCTAGATTAGATTAGAATAGTTATATAGATAATTGATTAGATAATAGATAGTTTTCCTTTCCCCTTCCCCTGTCTCCCTTAGATTTAGATAAATGTTAGTTGTGCAAAGGAATCAATGATACCGATACCAAAAATAAAATCTTTGTTTGAAATGGTACCAATATCAATAACGATATTGATAACAATAACAAATATCGATACCAATAACGAAAACAATACCAATACCAATATTGATACTGATAACAAAAGATATAAAAAACAATAAAATGATAAAAACGATAACGAAAACAAAAATGACATTGTCGTTAATAACGATAACGAAAAAGACAATTTTGAATAACAAAAATGAAAACAAAACCGAAAACGACATGGGGGCCTGATGCACACCCTAGTGTTCTGGCCTGTTAAAGAAATGTTCAGGGTTTGCTGCTGCTACTAATAACTATGTTGCTCTCAGTTTCATCGTGTAACACGCCATCATTTTAGCCCCCAACTGATTATCAACCTAGCAATGCAAACAGACTGCCTACAAGGCCTTGCAACCAACCTGTTCTTAGTGCTATACCTCAAATAGTCCTAAGTCACCCTGAGCCTTTGAGGGAAGGGTAGGGTAAAAATGGAGTAAATAAAATAAATCCAATAAACTGCTGTTAACCAAAAGAAGAAATGAGGAGTGGAAGAATTCCAGTAATAAAAAATAGTGATAGAAGAAATAAAAAAGCATTGGTATCTGCAGTTGGCATGGCCACAGCACACTGACCCAGACTATGAAGTGTGTGAAGCCTGAACTTCTGTAGAGGCAAAGAAATAGAATAACACCCATTTCCCTTCCTCGCCCTCACAATGCCTCTCTCTTTGGGCTACCAGGGTTTCAGTTGTACAGGAATAAGAATTGTGCCCTTGCTGCTCCCTTTGTGGAGCAGATGGGTGGTTTGATATAATCCAAGTGATCTGGGTTCAATGGTAAGCTTTGACCCCAACCTCCTGCATTAAATTTAATAATAATTCTTGTCTATAGACCTGTAAACCCTTTATAAATGTAGACATTATTATTCCTATTACACAGATGGGGAAATGGTGGTGGAAAAAATTAAGTATGTAATAGATTGTATTGGCATGAAACTGCATATTTTTCACATACAGCTCCCAGTTTGCATTCCTGCCTGTGTAGTTCCATTCACAATTGGGGTTAGTCTAGCAAGAGTGTGGATTCCATGTTGGTTCCAAATGTAATAGATGGAGAAAATGTAGCTCGGATGCTGTCTCTTATTGGACCAACTTCTGTTGGCAAGAGAATTCAGAGCCCTTTCTCAGGCTTGCAAGGAGCCAGAATTTTGTCCCCTTGCGCAATTTAGAATGATTTTATTTCACAAACTCAAAAATGCAAATTTGAAGCTTCAGCTCTAATGCTTACTGGAAAAAAGTTTGAATTATTTGTAATATCTGAGATTCAAAAATGACCAAGCTCCCCCTTACCTCTCGGACCTAATCGCCCTACGCGCTCCTGCGCGCGCTCTCCGCTCTTCCGCTGTCCCCTCCCTCACTCTCCCTCACTTCTCCTACTAGCCCAACAGCCTTAGTCCCTTCTCCCTCGCTGCCCCGCATGCCTGGAACTCCCTCCCTGCCGACATCCGCCTCGCCTCCTCCCTCCGCTCCTTCAAATCCCTCCTCAAGACCCACCTTTTCCATGCTGCCTTTCCCAATGCCCTCTAGTCTTTCCCCTTGCTCTTACTGTCAGCCCTCCTCTGCTGACTGCTGCTACCGACCACCTTGTAACCAAGCCAAGTACACGCACCTGAGACTTCGCATCCGCCTGAATGTTTGTTTGTCTTCTCCCATGTCTCTCCCGCTGTCCCCTCTCCTTGTCTCCCCCTCCTTGTCTTTTAGATTGTAAGCCACAGGTAGGGACCGCAGCTGATTATATGTTCTGTACAGCGCCAGGTTGTTACTGGCGCTTTATAAATGTTTAATAATAATAATAATAATAATAACTCTGTGTTGGCTTATTATTACATAAATTTTCCAGTCAGGCCACAGACCTCAGTGACACATGTCAAGTGGCACTTTGCAAATTCTGACTACTGAATCACAATTAACTATTTCTTAGCTAATCCCATGGGAAGGAACTTTTAATAATAACTTGTGGCTTTCACCATCTTCTTGCTGATATTTCTCTAACAAAAAAGGTGAAATTTAACAATTCATTATTTTTTGCTCACCTTCATGTTCATAAATGGGTTATTCCTTGTATCGGCATGAATCTTGTCCTTTTTAAAGATGGTGCATCCCTACAGCTCAACTATACTGCTTTGCTTTACTTGTAGTTTTAGCAGTGAAATGTACGGTCTGCCTTTCAGCTGCGCTGTCACAACAGGCTGGCCATCTCCAGATGCTTCCATGAAGTTCACTGACATTATTTACTGCCTGTTGATGACAATCAAAGTCATTGTGAGAGGAGCAAGTCTACATTGGAACCGACAGAAAACGCAGGAATGACATTGTACATAGAGCTGATTTTTCTCAATATGTGGGTATGTAATTCACTAGAAAATGTCTTTGCATTTATCATCTGCACCATGATAGCGTATGCCAGCCCCCTTGCCGAGGATGTCCAACAATGATATGATAGAAAATGAAAGTGGGGTAACCATGTTATGATGTACCATAAGGGGGTTGTGTGTTATGCTCTACGTGAAGTAACTAGCTGTTTTTATTCCAATTCATACTTGAATTAGGTGTCACTGGGCAGTGTAGGTGGCCATACTGGCTTGAAGTTCTCTACCGTAAATAATTATTTTTGTCCATTCCTGCTACCAGAGGTACATTAAAAAAAAAAGCCACCAGCACACTAACTGTGCTGGTAAGGCGTACTTCTAGTTGGCTTTAATGTCTTTCTGGACTCCTCCCAGTTGCTGGATACTCTGAACTGCTACTACTACTAAACAGTAAACACCTTTCATTTCTGCTCGGCTAGGACTCCTGTCTGATGCTAGCTTGGCTACTGCAAGTCATACTTCTGAGATTGGATTGCACAGCAAGTGGCCAGGCGTACGTGCATGCAATCCTCTTGATTCAGGCATTGACCTTGGACCATCTACCAGGATCCTCCCCTCACTGGCTCCAGGCTTGGACCCCTGTCATTGACTCTCAGCTCTTGGGCATTATCTAGCTCTACCTCAGGAGTGGAGAAGAGGTCTTTCCTTTAGAGAGAGCTTTTCCTGCCACACCAGAGGGTCTTTCCTAGCCTGTCCCCTCCCTGGAGATACTTCCTTGGATACAAGTCCTCTCATCCTCAGAGGTGATCTCTGAGAGGCTGGTCCCCTCCTCACACCATGATCTACCAGTGACTAGTTTGTGATCAACCAGCAGATTGTGACCTACCTACCTCTTGGTTGCCCACGGATAACACCAACTCCCTATACCAAGGAATGCATACTCCAGCAATAGAACTTCAGCTGTTTGAGAATGCACTACTTGACCTCTTCATCAGTACTGGTTGTTGAGGGCTTGTGACCATTCACCTAGCCTAGCTCTCAAGTACAGCACCAGAGCAGATTTTCAGTATTAATCTTTAAGGCCCCCTCAAAGAATTGGCCTAAACTATCATGAGAAATACTTTATCCATGATTGCCCTAGACACTTGCAATGCCCCAAAATTGAATTTAAATGCAAATGTTACCTAGGCCTTTCCTGAGAACTGAATGGAACCAAACCCTAACTTGTGTAGATCAAAGTGTTCCCACTAGTGGCCCGCTAGCTCCCCCTCCTTTTGGCTTCAGTCAGTTTATCATCTATCTTTATCTTTCTTTATCCCAGTAGTACAGTCTGCCTCCTCTCTTCTTCTGTGGCCACCAGGAAGTCAGAGATTTCCCTCACTAACCACTATAAGCTGCCATCTTGGCAGGATTAGGACTTTTGCAGAGAGCTGAGCAAACCAGAATGCAACATCAGGAAGCAGGCCAGAAAGTCCGAGCCAATAGGCAAGTCAGAGAGACAGTCCAAGAAGCAGTGTTGCAAGACAAGGCAGGAGGTCAGTGGAAGACGAGGCAGTCCTGGAGCGAGGACTGGGAGCAGATAAGCAACAGGGCTTAAGAACTGGCAGATTGGGCTAATCTTAGGCTATCGGGGGCAAAAACAGAACTGAGGACAGAGGACTCTGAAGTTGTTTCCCCTGGCTTTTTGTTCCTTTTGGGGTTTTTAATATGCCAGAGAACTGCCCATCGGATGTGTGATGTCGGTTTAATAAGTTTGATAGCGCCGCACTTATCCCAGGTAGAGCTCTACTTCCCGCATTTGACTAGAACAATAAATTATCCAGGCAAGATGGCTGTGTTTATAACTAGCTCCCCTGCATCACTCTCCTTCTCTTTTTTTTAAAGACCACAAAATATAACCAGATGAGCAAAGGGTGTGGCATGAACTGCTGTGAAAAGTTCATCCCAGATCCATCACCAGTCTAGCAGGCAGAGCCCTATGGTGGCAAAGGACTTCAGCCTAAAGACCCTAGTGGACACCAGTTCAAAATACACAGGTCCTGACATTCACCCATGATGAGACAAGAGGAGACAGTAACCTGGAAAAAAATACCCCATATAAAATGAATAAATGCTCTACTGATGGTTGCTGTATTTGCATTCCCATTTTCTCAGGGTGAAAACAGACATGACGCTAACCACCCTTTAACCACCCTTAGTGGTTATTTATGCATGTTGCAGGGCTGTATTGGTGCCCTATGCAGCCCTGAAACATGCATAAATGACCATCAAGGGTGGTTAGTGTCCTGTCTGTTTTCACCCTCAGTCTTGCTGTTGCAGTTTTGCATTCCTGTCACTCTGCACAGCTGTGAGAGGCTATAGGCCTGCTTTACTCTCAGCAGTGCGCTCCATGTTTCCCAGATTGTAGCTCCTATCAAGCAGGGAACTGTTGGTTTCTACTTGGCCTCTGAATCCAAAGCAATCAAGAACATTAGAAGACTATATCCCTAAGGTAAGGGATATATACAAGCTTTGTATTTTGGCAGCATGCTGGCATGAAACTGAGGGAACTGCATGTTGTTTTGGGCATCTTACCCTCTCATCCCACTGGTGTCCCTATTAATCACAAACTTTTTATTGAAGACTTTGTGATTAAAGTGGTCACTTCTCCCAACTTTAATGCATGTCTCTTGATATTTGGTGTTTTTGTTAAAGGTTTTGTTCCTGGAGACTTCTAATTATGTGGGAATCACAGTTTTCCTGTTGTGAAAGTCCCCTTGATTGCAGAGAGAAAAGCTTGAAAATGTGAACTCAACATCATGGATTTTTGGAACTTTCTTCATGATTTATGGATACAATGCAATTGATATAGTAATAGCTAGAGGAAATTACTTGGCTTGGGCTATTAAAAATGTCATACCTCAATAGCCTCTTATGATTTTAAAATGTATGATTTTTGAACACCTGGATTTTTAAGCACCAATGCTGTGGTGATTAAAGTTGCTACATTTCATCGGTGTCATTCACACTTTTGTCTTTGAACTCCCAGCATATTTAGAGGTTGCTTTGCTGAATGAAAGGCAGAAAAGATTTTGCTGTATTGTATATTCTAGCATAAACTGCTAGAAACTAAAATATGCTCATGAATTTCTGAATTAGGAAATGAGAATTAGTTACCATTCAGCCAGGATGTCCTACTGAAGGGCAGACACCCAATGAGCTCCTTTAATAGAATTGTTAGAGTATTCTAGAGTGGCAGTATCCACTCTAGAGTTAAGGCATGTGGCATGCTCCATTTATAAAGCATGAACATTCTATCCATTATAAAATTCATATGATTGAAGTTGGGATTGTGAAATTTGTGTTGGATCACTTGGGTAAAATATTGATTCTGTCCTAATTTCAGCCAAATCAGATGGACAATGGCTGAGATACCTCAGTTGAAAGATTGGACTCTGATCTCTTTTTTCAGCCATTCTGACCATCTCGATCCGAAGAGGCTAGAAAGGTTTGCTGTTAATTTGTAGAAGGTGTAAACATTTTAGAAAATACAAGGATGCTGGCAGGGTGTGCCTTTGGTTTACTTTTTGAAAATCTGGTTAGTAGTTTTTAAGTTATGTTGTCTGAAAATGTCAATGTTATCCAATGGAGACCGTTGTAACTTTAAGATATGACATGAGTGTACTATGAGAGCAAGGGCTGCTTGTGGAGTGTGTGGGAACATTCTAAATATACAGATATATACAGATTCTTATTCTCTTTCTCAGCTGCTGCCCCAGCTCAGCCACCTCTTGTTAATTTCACAGGCTTGTTACTTTGTTTCCCAGCCTGCACTTAGTCAGTATCCGTTCCGGCTGTTGCCTTATTGCTAACACTGCTGGGCTTTCACAGGCCCATTTGACTATCTCCTGGGCCCTGCAACCACCCCGCCCACAGTCTCTCCTGTTCCCAGGCTGTGTCTGAGGACTTTTCTCTCTCTCAGCCCAGCCCCACCTTTTCAAACTCCACAACAGGTCTTGCATCCAGGCATGCACTCTCTCTCTCATACACACACAACATCAAGGACAAGGGAGGGTTGGGTGCAAGGGAGGATTTAGGGTGGGGGGGGGACAGAGACCTGGATCCTGGAGATGGCTGCTCCCTTCAGCTGAATCATCCTCAGGGGATGAGTCCAGCCATGCTACTGCCTCCTGTGCCATGCGGGATCCCAGGGTAAACAGAGTCCCCAGTGCTGTGCCATAAGTTAAGGGACATAGCGAGACTGGAAGCTCATCCTCTCACCTCGCTGGGTGGGTGCAGCAGCTGGGAAAACAGGAACATCTGGGATGGGGGGGAACATCACCTCAGGGGAAGGAGAGGAAGGAGGCCAACGGGGGCTAGGGGAAAGGGTGGGGAGCAACCAGGGGTAGGTGAAGTGAGGCGATGGTGGGGTAAATGGGGGTTAGGGGAAAGGAGGAGAGGGTGGGGGTGAACACACATGCATACACAACATCTTTTCAGACTCTCCACCAGCTCTTGTATCCAGCTGCATTCTCACACACACACACACACACACACACACACACACACACACACACACACACACACACACACACACACACACAGAGTGGAAAGGAGAAGGGGGCTTGGGTACAAGGGAGGGGTTAAGGTGGGTGGAGACAGAGAGAGCCCCACATCTAAGGGGGTGCTTTAAATAAAAAGCTCAGTACAGCTCATTTCCATGTGGTTCACTAAACAGTCAATGCTCTGACAAAGTTCAGCATGGAGGGTTTCCTTCCCCTTCTGTGTGTTGAATTGGGTGGCAAACTGAGGGAGGAAGATCTGGCTGCAGAGAGAGAACAGGTTTTAAAACCCTGCTCCTACCCACCCACCACCGGGGCTTTAGGAGTGGAATTTCTCCTCTCTCTCTCTCTCTCTCTCTCAGGAGATGAGTGTATGTGGAGGAGGAGAGAGAGAGAGATTGGTGTTTAAAGAGAGGGGGAAAGACTTTGGAGTGGCTGAGAACAAGTATGAGGCATGGACTAAGTGGAGAGATCCTACAAATCATGATTGAATCAATTCAGCCCCACGTCTAATGGGGTATGTGGGAGAGAGTGGGCTCTGCTGTTTGTGGATGGGAGACACAAGGTCCCTGCAGTTTTGTTCAGAGAGGAGACGAGCACCCACTGTGATCAGCCACAATTTCTCCTCCATCTTAATTTGTTGGCTGTATAGATCCTGTTGTTGTCTGGCCAGTTGGCTCCAACACACATCAAGGGGTGGCTCATGCCACTGCTGGGATTTGGAACGAGGGACAGCCTGAGCCATTTAAACATCGTTTCCTAAGTCACACTAGTAAAGGAGCAGCCCAACCCCCTGGTGTAGGGATGTGCAAACAGGACGGAGTTCGGATGTTCGGACTAAAAACTTAGTTCAGGTTTGTGGGTTTGGTCTGGAGTTCAGACTAGGGCTGTAGCGGCATACCGCCACGGCAGCTTTTACCGACAGAAACCCCTATTCTGCACATCGTGGCACAGTTCGGCAGAGGCAGCTTTCTGAGGGCTGCGGCTGCGGTTTGTTGCTAATGGTACCGCGGCATCGGAACTGGCGAACGGAAGTGAAACTTGTGCAGATTCCCATAATAAGCGGCGCCAACTCCCCTTTC
>QEPC01013002.1:6841775-6857917 GCA_003113815.1 Sphenodon punctatus | reverse complement strand
ATATATATATATATATATATATATATATATATATATATATATATATATATATATATATATATATATATATATATTAGATTTTTAAAAATAAATAAATTAATTATATATATATATAAAATTTATAAGTGCATTCCTTGGGTTGGAAGACATGGAGAAGGGAAGCAGGAGAGGCCAGTCTGCTGCCCGTAAGGCAGGCAATGAGGCACGTGGCAGAGGTGGTAGGGGCTGTGCCAGTGGAGTGGTAGCAGCCAGAGCCCATCACCATGCCTCAAACTCCACAGGCCTGATTTTGGGCTACAGGCTTCTGAGGCTCCCAGCAGGGGCACTAGCCACTGGGGGGTGCTTAGGCGGCGCCTCCTGCCAGCATCCACTACCATGCAGGGCACTGGAAGGCCTACAGTCCAGGAGGCTTCGGCTGTCTCTGCTGCAGCTTCAGGAGCAGGTGCTTTGGGGTCGGATGTTCCTCAAGGGCCACCAATGTCCCCCATTGTTGAGGTGATCCCCAGCAGTCCAGGGCTGGTGGATCCCATGCCGGCTGCTAGAGACAGGGTCCGATCCCTGGGCAATGGTAGCAGGGAGAGGAGGAGGAGGAGCAGCAGCAGCTATAGTGGACACAGGGAGAGTGGCAGCAGCATGGTGGGCAGTCCAGCAGCCTCAGGGTCCCATAACTCCCCTTCGTGGGACATCACTGTGATTGGGGACAGCAAGGCAGACACTAGTCCCACGTAGGAGATGTCTGGAGCTGAGGCAATGGCTGTCCCTCCAAGAGCTGTCTCGCCACCATGTTCTGCCCCTCCCAGCAGCGCTGTCAATGGTGCATCACCCGGTGTGAACCAGAAGGCAGGAGGGCACAAAGAATCATCTGTCTGGGTGCATTTTAAGTTGATGCAGGCGGATGATCCAAGAAAGATGCAGTGCACTTTGTGCCAGAAGGTGGTGAAGCATGGGCAGGTGCTCACCAACCTTGGCACAACTGCCATGGCGAGGCACCTCAAGGGATGCTACAGTGCTGTGCTGCTAAGCAGGCAGGCAGGGGCAGTAGATGCCAGCAGGTTCCCGACTGCAGCGGCCAAGCGTCCGCCTCCATCAGCAGGCAGGCAAGCATCCTGCTCCAACAGCTGCATCTAGCAGCATGAGCAGTATTGCTGCTAGGGGGGAGCAGCAGCAGAAGCAGCGTCAGTCCACCATGGAGGAGCTGGGGTGGGGGCATCTGCCAAGTCCCTCGGCAGCTGCAGGACGTGGAGGGTGGCGTGACTTTCAAGCAAAAACCACGCGCATGTTGGGGGAAATGATTGCCCTGGATGGGCAGTCCTTCTCAGTGGTTGGGGACATGGGGTTCAAGCGCCTGATTGGCTTCCTGGCCCCCCAGTTTAAGCTGCCCTCGTGCACTACTCTGAGTCTGCAGCTGGTGCCAGCCAGTGCTGTACTGGGCTAGCTTTAAAGGAGCAGGTGAGGGAGCAGCTGGCAGGGGCTGGGGGTGTCACCATTCACTTCACCTCTGACCTATGGTCCAGCAGAAATGCACAGCACGCCTACCTGGCAGTCACAGTGTGCTGGTGGCAGGACCTGGAGGAAGCTTTTGGGAGTGGCAGGAGGGGTCCTGAAGCAGTGTATAGGTGGGTCCTGCTTCAGGTGGAAGTCATGGATGGCCCCCACACGTCTCGGAACATCGAGGCAGCCCTGACCACCATGGTGAGGGAGTGGGTCACGCCAGGCCCGCCCTTCACCAAGGGGTGTGTGGTGACAGACAATGCGGACAACATCTTTAGGGCAGTCCACGAGGGGGGCTTCACCAGCATCCCTTGCATTGCACACACCCTTCACCTGGTGGCCAGGGATGCTCTGGGCTTGGGGGAGAAGGGGATTGGGGAAGGCTCCCTGATCGATCGGGGGAGGAAACTGGCCGGTTTCTTTAATCGAAGCGTAAAGGGCAGCAACCTCCTCCAGGCAAAGCAGGCCAAGCAAAGCTCCCCAGTGCAGCAGCTGGTGCAGGATGTGTCCACCCGGTGGAATTTGACCTTCCTGATGCTTGAGCGGCTTCTCAAGCAGAAAGCTGCCTTGCATCAGGTGCAACTGGTCACGGACAGAGGGGCACCTCCAGGGTACAGTGGGGCAGAATGGGAAATCCTGGCTCACATGGTCTTTGTTTTGAGACCATTCCCGGCTGTGACGGAGACCATGAGCACAACCACCATCAGTCAGGTGACCCCTCTGGTGCAGAGTCTCCTGAGGAGGCTGGAGGAGATTCTCCAGGGGTGGGATTGTGACCCTCAGGGAAGGAAGCTGGCTGATGAGGTGGTTGACCTGGTGTGACAGCTGAAGACAGGGCTGAAGGCACGTTTCAACACGCTCCTGAGGCGGGTGGAATATGTTCTGGCAACCATGCTGGACCCCAGGGTTGAGGGCAGCATGGTACACCAGACAGCGCTCTATGGCCACTGGAAAGGTGAGCTGGTGGAGAGGGTCCAACAGGCAAAGCGGCCTCTGGAGAGTGTATGGCAGCAGCAGGACACCCCTGGGGATGGTGGGAGCAGCCACCCCTTTCAGCCGGTGGGGTCTATCCCTGCCCCCAGCCCTAGTAGTGGCAGCACCACCAGCAGGCTGAGCAGCAGCAGCACCCCTATTGCCAGCAGCAGCAGCTCCTATGTTCAGGACACTCTGGGGAGTATGGGGTCGTTCACGATAGGGTAAGCCACGTGGCTGAGGGCAGTGGTGGAGGTGGTGCCCAGGCAGAGTTATGCGAGGGAGTACGATGGCGCCTCAACAGAAGTGGAGACCTACCTGGACGAGGAACCATGCATCGATCCCAGCAGCGATCCTTGGCCTACTGGGCCGGCAAGACCAACATGTGCCTGGCCTTGTCCAAAGTGGCCAAGGGTTTATTGTCCTGCCCACCAACCAGTGTCCCCAGCAAGCGGGTGTTCTCCATGGCGGGGGACATTTGCTCACCGCACCACCTGAGACTGGAGGCCAAGTTGGTGGAGCAGTTGATTTTTATAAAGGTGAACCTTCCGCTGCTGGGATTCCCCGGGCTGTCCCTGGACATGGATTGATGGTGCAGTGGCACATGCCATCCCATCCCAGGGGCAGTCTTGGGACAGGGCTCCTCAATCTGGGCTGCTGCTGCTGTGATGAGGTGCTGTCCCTCCCTCCCATGGCCCAGTGCCCCCCTCTCTCTCTCATACTAGACGGCCTCAGCTGCTTTATCTGACTGACCTCATGACGCAAGGTGGCATTGGGAAACTGTAAGCCTGACAGCTAGCCTCTGGCTAGATGATCTTGGCCTGCCTATGTGACTGGATATCTCTCGCGTGTGTTGCACAGTCTTCGCCAGTCTATCTGAGTGCCCTGCCAAGGTCCCAGCCTGTCTTCCCTACTGCCTCTCATGCCACGCTGCCTGTCTGCCTGCCCAGGTTACAAAGCTCAAACCCTGCCTCAGTCTGCCTGCCTCTCATGCCACGCTGCCTGTCTGCCTGCTCTGGAAACCCTGGATGATTTGCCCCACTGGCCTGGTAATCCCGCTGCTTGTGTCTGCTGGTCCATGGGTGCTCTGCCCTGGCCAATCCAAATGTGCCCATGCAATCCTGTTGCTGCTGTCTGCTGCTGTATGGGAGCTCTTTCCTGGCAAATCCTACCATCCTGGCTCCATGGGTGCTGTGCACAGGCAAATCCTGCTGCTGCCATCTCTGCTGTGCCCCGGGTTCTGTGCCCAGTCAGTCCAATGTCCGCTGCTTCTGCCAATGCCGCCTCTTCTGTCTGTGCCAAGGATTCTGTGCCTGGGCAATCCAATGTCTGCTACTGCTGCCTCTGCTGTCTGTGCCATAGGTTCTGTACCCTGGCAATCCAATGTCCGCTTCTGTTGCCTCTGCTGTGCCATAGGTTCTGTGCCCTGGCAATCCAATGTCTGCTGCTGCAGCTGGTACTGCACGTCCGACATTTGCTCCTCAATCTTGTAGATGGCCATAACTCGAATGAGTATGCTGGCGGGCAGGGGCTGGTTGAACATTACAATGGGGTGGAATGGGAGATCCTGGCTCTCACACTCTTCGTGCTGAGACCGTTCCTGACTGTAACTCCAGCATCTCCACCACTCCAAATTCAGGGATCTGAACCAGACTCCCTTTCAATCGGCGGAGGGCAACGGAGGCTATCGGTGATCACCCGTCCTTTCAGAACGGCATTCGCCTATCTCTTAGGACCGACTGTTCACACATCCCTACAGATCTTATGGGCCATTTCTGCAACACAATCATCCAGGTAGCACCTGTTGAACTTCACCAAGTTGACTAGAACCAGAAGGAACTTGGAAGATATACCAACCAACATACATCGACTGTAGGACAAACTCAGCCAGCTCTTCCTCCAGGTATGTGATGTATCTTCCATTCTCCGTGAGGGCCTTGAAGACTTCAAGTTGTCTGCCACTGCTCCACTGATGCCTGCCAGCCTGCAATGCCCGGCCAAGCAGGGGTGCCAGCCACCAAGCCCTGGTCGGGCCTCTGTCGTTGCTCCACCAATGCCATTCCAGCCCCAGGACCCACCATCAGGGTTCTGGGGTCTACATTCCAGGAAGGGAGGGCTGTCAATCCACATCATCTAGAAGCTGCCACTCTAGTCCTAGGACCCACCCTCAGGGTTCTGGGGCCGTCATTCCGATCATGGGGCACTGTCATTCCACCTTTTTTTTTACGAATTAGCAACCTGCTGCTCATGGCAAGAGAGAAAAAATCTCCCCACTGCTAGAAGGAGAGACAGACACGATCCCACCCATGCTATCACCTGCAGTATATGGCTGGAGAGAGAGAGAGAGGCTCCCCGTTAGAATGAGAGAGATGGGAGTGGAGGGGGAGAGGTGTATTCAGCTCAAGCTGCCACCTGCCAGAACCAGCGAGAGTTCTCATCTGTGCTCATGCCTGATGCCCACATCCAGCAGCAAACCTACCAGAATGAGATGGAAATAACACACAACGTATTATATGTGCCTGCCTGTGTGCGTTCCTGTACCGGCTAACACCTATCGCATGATTGAATGAAGGTGTGCCCAATCAAGCACTAATTCTAGGGACATTATTCATCTCCCATGGGCTGTCATTCCACTGCATCAAGAAGCAGCCACTCCAGTCCCAAGAACCATCAGACATCTGGGTTATTGGGCCATCAGTCCACTGCATCCGGAGGCAGTGGATGGGCAGGCCGATCTATATGCAGGCCGTATTTTGTGCGGGTCTGGGTTAAATAAAAAGTGGTCTGGGATATTGGTCAGGGTCTCCTTCTTCCATAAAACTAAGCCACCCTGTAGTGTTTAAGGCAGCAACCAACTCTGATGGCCTTGAGCTCCTCTCTAGGCTAAACAGCACTCTCCCCTTTCAGAGTGACAGTTCTACCCAACCCTTTCTAGGGATATGAGACAAGTTCATGTGGAAATGGAACACAGGGTGACTTGGTGAGAATGATGAGAGCCAGCGCTAAGAACCTTTATTTACGAGGTAGCGACCTGCTGCCAGTGCTTGTGTAGAGAGAGACAGTCTCCCCGCTGCTAGCAGGAGAGAGACAGATATGCTCCCACCCATGCTGTCACCTGCAGTACATGTCCAGAGAGAAAGGGAGAGAGAGGCTCCCCGCTGCTAGAATGAGAGAGATGTGGGGTGGGAGTAAGAGGTGCATCTGGCTCAAGCTGCCACCTGCCAGAACCAGCGGGAGATCTGATCTGTGTTCATGCACAATGCCCACGTACAACAGCAAACCTACCAAAATGAGACAGAAACAACACACAATGTAATAATTATGTGCCCCTGCTTGTGTGCCTCCCTGTATCACGTGTACCACCTATTGCAATGATTGAATGAAGTGTGCCCAACCAAGCACTAATTCTAGGGACATCATTCAACTCCCATGGACTGTCATTCCACTGTACCTGAAGGAGCCACGCCAGCCCCAGGAACCATCATCAAGATTCTGGGACCATCATTCCAGTCACAGGGGGCTGTCATTCCATTACACTGCATCCAGAAGCAGTCACTCCAGTCCCAAGAACCATAATTTGGGTGCTGCTGCTGTTCGTGCCTGACTGGCCAGTGGCCACCGGCGCCCGCCCACCTGCCCCCTGCCAGCCTACTCCTCCAGCCACCTGCTGATGCCCACTGCTGCAGCTGAAATAGCCCCTCTGCCCACCTGCCACCTGCTGCCCGCTGCCAAAGAGCCTCTCTCTCTGGCACCCCCTCACAGGAAATATGATATCCCTGGCTGGCTGCTCTACCTGGGGCACTGTCTGCAAGTCTTCCCCCCCCCCCACCCCCCGGGGCGATCTTTCTACAAGCTGAACACACCTCTCCACTTGAGGGTTTCAAAGGGACCAACCGACAAATGTAAACAAGTATTATATATCCCAACCTGGCTTTCCAAGGCTTCCCCCCATGCGGCGATCTGTCTGTGAGAGCAGGAAGTGCACCTGACGATGCCTGTATATGCCTCTGCCAGACTGCCACAGTGCCTCTCTCTCTGGCACACCCACACAGACACAAGCCCTGCCCCTCCTGGGGGGCTGTCTGCAAGTTGAGACCCTGCTGGCACATCTTGGAGCTAATACGCTACATCTGCTGCTGCTGTCAGGTAGGAATCTGACAAGCTGTATATACAATGAGATTCTGCCACCTGCCAGAAGCAGCACAGAGGGAAAAAAGATAGGACAGGTCAAACAAAGCTGGTAACAAATACAACTTTTATAAAAACCTTTTAAACAACATACATTACAACTTTATAAAACAAAAAACAAACAATATATATACAAAGAAAGGAAAATAAATTAGGGGTCTCTGGGCCTGTTCCCTGGAACATGGAAGAAAGGAGTGCGTGGGACCAAGGGACGGGCAGCACGTCCTCCTCTGCCTCAAAGTCATGTTATCCAGGGCTCCCGCCAAGGACGCTTTCCATTTGGCGACCGACTGACAGTACAATTTGAGGGCTTTCTTCTCAGAGCGCAGGTACTCCACGTACGCCTCTGCCTTGCACTCCCTTACTTAGAGCTCCTCGAACCGTTCCACCAACCAGTCTTCCATGGTGCGGGCTTGGACCCTTAGCCCATCAATATATTTGTTTTGGGGCCTCTCCAGCTGTGCCCGAAAGACCCTTGCCTTGTGGATCTCCTCCCAGGGGGCTGGAGACTCCTAAGCAGAGCTGGAGGGGGAAGGGCTGTGGTGGCGGTGCTTCTGCCGGGCCTTCCCCCCTTCCTTAGTGGTCTGTTCCTCCCTAGAGTCCCTGCTGCTGTGCCTTCCAGCCCGAGAAGGACCACGCGCCACCTCTATTTTGTGGACATTCTCCACGTGGGTGATGAGCCCAGATGTGGTCCCCTGCGGCCCCCTTTTTATCTTTCTGTCGCAGATCTAAAGAACATAAAAAGATAGGAACATAAGAAGTGCCATACTGTGTCAAACCAATGGTCTATCAAGCCCTGCCTGCATTCTGTCTCCACAAGTGGGTGGCCGGCCAATCTCTCTCCCTGTGGGGGACTTCCTAACAGGTCATAGGGCAATCCATTCCCTGTTGTTCCAGACCCCGTGCCTTACCTTGCATTCAGCAAATTCACCTTTTGGGATGTAGAAGTACCACCAGACCGTGGACCTCATCAGCCTGGCTTCGAGTGGGTCTTGCAGCTGCGACCGCCACCATGGTGGGGTTCTGGGCCTGGCACCAGCGGTGACATCATCACCCTCTCTGAAACAGGAACACATAAACAACACCTAAATAATATCATGCATTTATGGTGATGCCTCTAGTCCTTCTGAGAGCCTTACCCATTCTCCCACACCAAGTGGATGGATGGTGGTGGTGGTGGTGGTGCTGCTGCTGCAGTGCTACCTACTCGCCTCTTTCCCTTTCACCCATGTACACCACCACCACCTGTGGTGCTGTAGTGTCTGCAAGTTGAGACTCTGGTGGCTGCTGCTGCTTGCAAGAGCCCCGCCCCCCCTCTCTCTGTGGCAGACCCATAAATAAGACACGTGCAAATCCTACCTTTCTTGGGGTGCTAGGGATGACAAGTAGAGACCCTGGCTGGCACGTGTCTGGGTGGGAGCCTCAGCTTGTGCCTGACTGCTGGAAGAGCCCACCCCACCCTCTCTCTCTCTGGCAGACCCAGAAATAAGACACGTGCAAATCCTGCCCATCCGCTGCCACCCGCTGATGCCCACTGTTTGTGCCTGACTGCCCACCACCCACCCACCCACGTGCACACCAGTGAGCTCGCTCTAAAGGATAGTATTCTTCTTGTCCTCAAAGTTATATGGAACAATAAACAAAAATAAATTTTACAAACCTGACAGCAGTGGCACCTCCTGTGCCCTCTTCCTCCTCTGGTGAGGAGCCAACCTCCACCACCTCAGATGGTCCAGGCTGGGTCTCTTCCTCCTCCACCTCCATCTTCACTTTCCTCATCTTTATTTTTCTTTTTTTATCCTCCATCTCAACCAAACCAACTCAACCAACCAAACAAACCTCAACCAAACCAAACCATATAGCCACAACACACACACATGCTCACAACACTTTTCACACAACCCAGACAGACACCACGAGAACACATGCAATTGAAATACCGTTTCCGGTTTCTGGCATGATCATGGGACCAAATGATATTGATACTGATACCGATAATGAAAATAAAATCTTTGAAATTGGTATCGGTATCAATATCTACAATAATGAAAATGACATTGCACAGTCTTTGCCAGCCTATCTGAGTGCCCTGCCAGGTTGCAAAGCTCAAAGCTTAGTCTGCCTGCCTCAGTCTGCCTGCCTTCTGCAGATGTCTGCCCACGCTGTGGGCAAAGCTCAAAGCCTGCCTCAGTCTGCCTGTCTTCTGCACATGCCACGCTGCCTGTCTGCCCACCCTGTGGGCAAATCTGAAGCCCTGCCCCAGCCTGCCTGCCTGCCTCTCATGTCAAGATGCCTGTCTGCCTGCCCTGGCAACCCTGGGTGATGTGCCCCACTGGCCTGGTAATCCCGCTGCTGCTGTCTGCTGGTCTGTGGGTGCTCTGCCCTGACCAATCTAAATGTGCCCAAGCAATCCTGCTGCTGCCGTCTGCTGTTGTATGGAAGCTCTTCCCTGGCAAATCCTACCATCCTGGCTCCTACCATCCATGGGTCTTGTGCACAGGCAAATCCTGCTGCTGCTGTGCCACGGGTACTGTACCCTGGCAATCCAATGTCTGCCACTGCTGCCAATGCCGCCTCTGCTGTGCCACGGGTTCTGAGACTGGGCAATCCAATGTCTGCTACTGGGTGTCCACATGATTCACCACCACCGGGCAAGGCTTGACCAATTGGCAGGAGAGCTTCTTGAATTCTGTTGAGTATGAGCCAAGTCTGCAATGCCCGGCCAAGTGGGGGTGCTGCCATCCACCAAGCCCTGACCAGGCCTCTGCTGCTGCTCTACCTGTGCCAGCCAGCCTGCAAGCAAGCTTCTCTTGGCTATTTCCTCACCTGCCTCAGTGATGATGCTGGATACCTGCTCTAAGCCCAAATAGCTGCCTGTGTCCAACAGGAGCAGAGCCAGCGGTCCCTGGGCCATGCTGTAAGCGAATAAGGACCCTCCATGTGGGAGCTGTCATTCCAATTCATCCAGAAGCTGCCACTCCTGTCCCAGGACCCACCCTCAGGGTTCTGAGGCTGTCATTCCACTCGCGCAGAGCCGTCATTCCACCACATCAAGAAACAGCCAGCCACTCCAGCCCCAGGACCCACCTTCAGGGTTCTGGGGCCATCATTCTGTGCACGGGGAGCTGTCATTCCACCACATCAAGTAACAGCCACTCCAGCCCCAGGACCCACCCTCAGGGTTCTGGTGCCTACGTTACAGGCAGCAAAGAGGCCCGGCCAGGGCTTGGTGGCTGGCACGGCACCCATACAGGGCTGGGCATTGCAGACTGGCATCCTACTCTCCCGATCTCAACCAACTCTTCTGCAAATTGGTCAAGTAGTCTTGCCCGGTGGTGAGTCACGTGGCCAGCCAGCCAGCCACCATCTGCCGTGATGGCGACTAGAAATGGAGAATCCAGCTAACGTAGAGCAAGCAAAACTGGAGGGCTGCCAGCCTGCAATGCCCGGGCAACCCGAGGTGGCAAGCGCCAAGCCTTCCCAGTCTCTGCTGCTGCTGCTGGGTTTCTGATGGCCTGCCATGCCACCATGGGCACCCCTGGGGGTCCCTGGAGTGCCCCAAGCCTTGCGGCGGTTCCAAACTCTGCCGAACGTTTGACCGAACCGAACTCAACCGAACCTAAACTTGGTCCCTGAACCGAATGACCAAACCCGAACTCGGTTCCTGAACCAAACAACCGAACCCGAACTTGGTTTTTGAACCGAACAGCTGAACATCCGAACCCCGTTCTGTTCACACATCCCTATTGTGTAGGTATAATTTGGATTATTTTTCCTTATGTACATCATTTTTCACTTGTCAACATTGAATTTCATTTGACATTTAGATGCCCAGTCTCTGAGTCTTGCAAGATCTTCCTGTAATTCCTCCCTGGTCTTAACTATCTTTAATAACTTTCATCTGCAGATTGGATCATCTCACTCTTTACTCTCTTTTCCAGGTCATTAATGAATATATTAAACACTGGCCATTAATCGTACCCCTTGCTTCCTATCCTTTAACCAGTTACTGATCTATGACAGGACATTGCCTCCTATCCCATGACTACTTAGTTTCCTCAAGAATACTAACTAGTACTAATAGTACTAACATTTGCACTTACATTATGCTGCCTACCGTTGCAAAAGGAGCTTGCTGTAGTGAGCAGCCATGGAACCAAGGGTGGTGTTACACGAGCAAGGCACGTGGGGGAGGGGATTCTTGGCCACTAAGTGAGATGGCTACAGGGCATCCACGCACACAACATATGTGGGTAGCACTTCACACAGGCAGCTCCCAACATGGCTACCCCGGCCATGGAGGCAGCCTCCGCACAGGTGGCTGGCCCCGCATGGAGCACTCCCTGTTTTTTAAGGCATTTGATGTTGGGCCATCGGGAGCGTTTCGCCGGCGCGGCTACTGCATGTGCATGCCCAGTGGCTCCCCTGAAGAGAAGAAAGCCTCTGCTCCCATGTTCTCAGCCTGTTCTGGGCTACTGTCACAGCAAGGCCCTGAAGTCTCCCCTTTGGAATTACCTTTTCCGGGCAAGGATTTTAAAGTTTTTCTGTTCCTCCTGCTCCTTCTTGGTTCCTGTTTCATCAGCTCTACTTTCACGGGGTGTAAATTTTTAGTTTATCCTTTTTAAAAAAGGAGTAATAACATAGGCCTCACTGGAGCTTTCACTAAGTGCAGCTATTTTCCACGCATGCCCCCTGGTGGCCAGCACTCCCTGTTTTTGAGCAGTGCTCTGTGCATATCCATGAGCAGCTGCTGCATGGTTCATGGGAGCGACCTCTGTCCCTGTGCCCCACCTTCTCACGAGTAGTTGGGCATGTTGTCAGTGGGGGGCCATGCATGGACATGTCTCATTTTAAAACACCCCAGGTCCCAAATAGTTATAAGGAAGATGTGGATTGCCATGATATGGCAATGTAGCTCTTCAGTGCTGTGTTCCTTTGTTGCATCTCTCTGATTTATTTCATCACAGACCAGACACTAGAAACTAGAATTTGGTCATAGCTGCCTAATCATGTCAGTATAAAAATAAAGTAAAGCAGTAACCAGTTTAGTCAGCTGATGTTTCCAAAGTACAGAATGAGAAATTATTTTGAATTGTAGGAGAATATCTCCATTATCCTTCAGTGACTCCTGTATATTAGGGAAATTGGTACAGCGTAAATTTAAAAGAAAGAAAGATCTCTAAAAACATGGAAAAACCCATTTCTGGGAGAACAGGAAATAACAGATTATATCCCATGGTCCTTGTACTGTAAACAAACTGATACAGTTAAGGTAGCAGGGATATAGACATGGTACTACTTTACCCTTTTGAAAACTGTGGTTAAACTGTTCTCCCTTGGACACCTTCTCAACTCATCCAGCTTACATAAATATTTGACTTGTGCTGATACCACTAATAAATCTGTTTAGAATGCTGCTGTACTGTTTACATATAAAGGAAAGCTATAAGCCTACTTATCCAAATAGTTTTAAGTAAGGGAGACGCTGGTTTTTAGTACCTGGCATAAATATTTGCAAAACCTGTAAATCCAAGATAACCTTGTCTCCGCTTGAAAATATTTACTACTTCCTAAAACCTTTCTCCACAAAGTTACTACCTTAGAAGATTATGAAATTTTCTGTGAAACATATTTGCACCTTCCTGATTACTATGGTGATCACAGTTATTATAATAATAAAATGATATAATAATAATCTTAATTTTTATATAGTGCTCTCCTGCTATGGCACTCAGAGCGCTTTACCTGATGCTACACAGTGATACAATTTGGTAGAGTAGTATAACATTTTTCCCAAAAACATCTACTGTACAATTAAAAAAATAAACATTTGGCCAATAATCACAGAATTAACAGCAGAAGGTGTGAAATGTCCTTATCAGGCCAGTAGCTAAGGGGGGGTATGGGATGGCACTGCCCCACCTATCCTATTTTTTGTTGTTTGTTTATTTTTGTGCTCCCTTCTTCTCTCTATTGTAAAAATAAGATGTGTTCCAGGTTTTCTTCCAGTTTATTAACCTGAAAGAGGGCAGGAGAATCCTCCACCATTAAAGTCAACAGGAGTTTTTCCGTTAGTTTCAGTGGATGGAGGAATTGTACCCAAGATGTCTGAAGACTCCAATGAATGACTGAAGAGTAGCTAGAGAGTAGCAGTCATAATTCTGGTTTAAGCAAATGTCTGCACAGTACTTGATTTCGGAAAGGCACTCACAAGTCCCCCCTAACTTCGGCTTCCCATAAACTAAGCACTACAGATAGTGGGGCTGATTCTAAATCTGTTATATTCCACGTAAAGGGAATGCACGTGGGATTCCATAGAGGGGATCCCCCCACCATGCAGGGCTTAAGATTTACTCCAATATCAAAGCTGGGCAAACTGGTTCAGGAGTCATATGCAACTCTTGGGCAGTATAGTGCGGATATCAGCCAGAGCTGGTCCTGGGTCCCATGCTGCCTCAGTGGTCCTGTGTCTTACTACTTTGCACCCGAGTCCGAGAAGCTGAATCGCAGCTACTCCCCAGTATGTCTGCAGCCAGTTCCATCAGCCAGTCACAAAACCAGAGCGGTTTGTATGCATACGTATGTGTTGTGACTCTTGACCATATGAAGATTTTGGTACATGGCACTTTGTGTTAGGAACTATGCCTACCTCCTGGGTTATATTATGTAGAAGTCAGAACTGCTTTACTTCCACATTTTGACAAAAAAATGTATTTAAATAATAGTATTTTAAATAGTTAGAATTGCTTTTATTTAGTTGCTTTGTGTGTGAGCCATGTTATGTATTGAATGATTTTATGATTGGGCTTGTCAGTTGTTATCTCTGCAGTATGTAATGTGTGTATAAATGCTGGAGAAAAGGAGTGGGGTTCTCTAGAAACTTCTAATTTCTGCTGAGCTTGTGCCTGTAGAGATTCTGCTAATGTGGTTTAAAAATGCAAAGGCCAACACACAGAAAACGGAAACGACAAAGTAGGCACCTCCCTCCATCATGGCAACATCAATATCTTCTCCGTATTTAAGGTTTGTTCATATTTCAGTTTGATGTGGAGCTTTAGATCTGCTTGTTACACTTGAAAATAAACTTAGATTGAATTCAAAATTATTTTGAATTTAATCCATTCAGAAATTCAAAAGTCTGAATTACTATAAAATGACCCTCTTGTATGTAATATTTTGGCGGGATCCCTCTCAGAAAGGACTTGGGCCTAAACGATCCTAGTGACTCACTTGGATTAAGAGGGCCAGGGATGTATGAAAGAACCCCACTTCCTTGTGCCATAGTCTACACCTGGGATGGACAACAATTGGCCTGTGGCTGTTTGTTTGGCTCTTGTCCAGTTCCTGAAATTGGCCCATGGATCCCATCCCTACTCTCAAGCACGGAAAGAGTGACTTCAGGGGAAGGAAGCTGAGAGGTAAGGGCATGCACTTAAGGACTGAGGATAAAATCGTGACAATGGGTGTTTTTACACACACACTTCTCCTGCATGTTTGCTGTTACGTCCTGAACTTTGTGTGTGTCTAAATCACTCACCTAGATCTTAAACATCTGACTCTTTGAACTTCTGCACAGAACTTCTCCCAGAACATTTGTGTGTAAAACATTCTCCTGGTAAACTGCTTTGCTCCAGTCAGCTGTGGTCACTTGGTTTCCATGGCAGCCTGTCACATCTACAGCAGCAGCTACCTTAGGCTGCCTCAGGATAGTGTTTGTGTGAAGAATGCATCCAGGAACTGCCTCAGGGCAGTGTGTGTGTGTGAGAGAGAGAGATGCATCTGGAACTTACTTGTGGACTTGTAAAGCCAGAAGATTGAAAAATCCGGAACTTTAAGGTGTGTGTAAAAATGCCCATTGACCTAGAACACTGATGCATAGAATGGTTAATGTTAACCCTTTTCTACAGAAAGGGGCACAGAGGAAGAGGGGAAAGAACAGAAGAAAATGCCCACCTAGGAAGGCTCTCAGAACCAAGGTCCCTTCTAATTTGAGACTTAATCTCAAATTTGTTCCTTGATTCTTGTTGAGAATCATGGTTCTCTGCTTGTTTTTAGTGAGAATCGATAATCAAGAAATGCCCCCAGTTCTCAATTCTTGCTTGAGAATTTTTCTCAATTTATTGTTTACCATAATATAGCATGTACCATATACCGATTTACTGTGTACCGCTTACTGTGTTCATCCCGATAATGTGCATGTGCAAAATGGCTGCCCTTTTCCAAAATGGCAGTAATGCTGCCAGCGCCATCTTGAAAGAGGACTGCATATGCATAGAAACAGCTGTGCTAGTCATTTTGCGCATGCATGTTACCGGGCTGAATGTGGTACCTGGTAAGCGGCACACAGTAAATCGGTGTACAGTACACAGTAAATCATGGTAAATGTTAAGTTAAGAAAAAAATTTGACAGAGATTTCAAACAGTTACTGAGATTGTCCCGAGATCTCAATAATGATTCTCAATTCTCGTGAGATTTTCACAAGAAATAGATTCTTGTTTCAGCCCTAGTTCCTACATTCCCAAGGGCAAACACTTTCACCAACACCATGTCGATTTAAGGTGCACAGGAAGAGAGAATTTCTTTGGGGAAAAAACCTGCTACCAATATAAATAGCTATAACTTCTTTGACATTTTTCATGCCTCCATATCAGCCCTTTGTACAAAGGAGGTTGTGGTGGGGCACTGGGTTGTGGGGCAAATCTTCTCCAGATCCAGCCCCCAAAGAGCTAGGCCCACACACGATCTTCACTGCTTGCCTTTATTCACAATGCCCACTCAGTCCACATACACAGAGGTCCGGGCGCTTCCTCCTAAGGCCCTGCCTGACTAGTCACAGGCCCTCCTGGCCGGGTGTCACGCCCCATAGTCTCTCCACTCCAATATCAGGCTTCGGCTACCAGCTCAATTACCTACACCCTGTAGTCTACCCAGTTTCCTCCCAGCTACCAGCTCAGTTACCTACACCCTGTAGCTTACTTACATAGAGCCTCCCCCTAAGGCTCTGCTGGCCAGACCAGTCCCTTCTGAAGCCAGCTACAGATAGAGCCCTCCCTAGCTTCATCAGCGCAGCCATCTTCCCCCCTCTCTCAGGACCCCCAGCCAGACCCAGCCCAGCTGGCCCTACTCAGCCCCAGGCTCTGATGGCTAGCCCAGCTGAGGCCTCTCAAGGCACCATCCTGCACCATCTCAGTGGGCATATTTACACACACCTTAAAGTTTCAGATTTTTCAATCATCTGAGTTTACAAGTCCACAATTTTAAGTTCCAGATGCATTCTTCACAGACACACTGTCCTGAGGCAATTCGTGGGTGCATTCTTCCCACAAACACGGGCATGCCCTGAGGCAGCCTAAAGTAGCCGCAGCTGTAGACGTGACAGGCTGCCATGGAAACCAAGTGACCACAGCTGCCTGGAGCAAAGCAGTTTACCAGGAGAACTTTTTACACACAAAAGTTCTGGGAGAAGTTCTACGCAGAAGTTCAAAGAGCC
>QEPC01013002.1:6793421-6832673 GCA_003113815.1 Sphenodon punctatus | reverse complement strand
GGGGGGAGCAAGGGAGTCAAGGGTGGAGGAGAGAGAGGCATTGAAAGCAGAGATGACAGAGTCAGAGGAGAGGGAGGAGAAGACTGAGAAGAGAAGGGGGGAGATTGAAGAGGCAAAGTCCAGGGGGCTAATGACCTGCAGGTCACGGAAGGGGCGTGGAGACGGGGAAGAGGAGGGGGGGCAGTGGGAGATGTTGAAAGAGGCAAGGAAGTGGTCAGAGATGGGATGAGGATCAAAGGAGAAATCGGAGACAGAGCAGTTCCTAGAGAAGACGAGGTCAAGAGAATGGCCATTAGCGTGGGTGGGGGAGTTGGTCCAAAGGTGGAGGTTGAAGGAGGAGGTTAGTGAGAGGAAGCGGGAGATGGAGGGCTGGGAAGGGACATCAACATGAATGTTGAAGTCACCAAGGATGAGAGTGAGGGTATTGTTGGCGAGGAAGAAAGTGAGCCTGGACTTTAATTCAGAGAGAAAGGAAGAGAGAGAGCCAGGGGAGTGGTATAGGACAGCGACACGGAGATGGAGGGAGGAGTAGGCACACAGAGTGAGCCTGAAAGGAAGGGAAGGAGAGAGAGGGGTGAGGAGAAAGCAGTTGGAATTGAGAGGAATTAGTGAGGAGGATTCCCACACCACCACCCTGACCTTTGGGGCGGGGCTGGTGAGAAAAGGAGAGACCCCCCCAAAGGAGAGGGTAACGGGAGTCAGAGGGGGAGGCATCTGGGAGAGTATGCAGATGAGCTGCAGCCTCACTAATAGAGGGGGAGATCCAAGTTTCAGTAAGGCAAGGAGCTGGAGAGAGTGAGAGAGGAAGAGATCGTGGATGTAGGGGGCTTTATTGGCAGAGGACTGACAGTTCCAAAGGGAACAGGAGAATGAGAGCTGATCAGGGGGAAGGCAGGGAATGGGGATAAAATTGGTATAAGGGGGGTGGCAGGGCAGGTGAGAGATGGGGAGGGTGGGAGAGGAGCAGGAGGGGAAAGTAGCCAAGGGGGAGGAGGAAGTGTGAGGAGGTTGGAGAGAAGTGATGGGCTGGGGGGGAAGAAGGAGCAAGGGGGGAAGAAGTAGGGGGAGGAAAAGATGGGGGAAAGGGGATTGGGAAAGCGAGAGATTATGGCATGCATGATGGTGGGGAGGATAGGAGGAAGGCAACCCAGGGTGTGGGTAGTGGAGGAGAGAGAGAGAGAGAACGAGGTTGAGAGTGACTGGCCTACTGGCCACCATGGAGCCACCAGGTGGCCACCAGATGTCCGAAGTACCCTTAGGCTTACCCTTAGCTGGTGTTGCTGGAGTATCCTGTTCAAGCGTGATCTTGAGTGATCCTTCTGGCCCGCTGGTCAGTGGAACTTGGACGGCAGAAAGGCCAAGCCCCAGGATGATCACAGCATCCTCAAGTGATGACAGCCCGAGGCATCTGGGAGAGTATGCAGATGAGCTGCAGCCTCACTAATAGAAAATCAGAGGCTGTGACAGCAAAGGAGTAATCTATTGTGGGATCCATAGTACTCCATTAAGGATGCATTAGTAACAGCAGGCCACTCTCTGCAGCTACCAGAATACCAATTGTCTTGACTTGCTATGCCATCAGATTATTAGTGAAAGTGATCCAACAAAAGGTCTTCCTCAGTTTAATCATCTCATAGTCCAGGTGCTTTTTTTCTTGCTGTCTGAAATTTGCAGTGATAAGAAAGTGGCATAATGGGAAGTGTGACCATGATGGCCACAGCTGCTGAGCTTTGGGTTGTGTGGTGGATTGAGCTGTTCTTCATATCTGCTACTATTGGCAGCATCTCCAGAAAGCGAGCTGCTCTTTTCAGGATCATCGATGAGGAGGGCTCTAGCAAAGGTGCCCTAAATATTGTTGGCTCCAAAAGGTAAATGACCAGATGACTGTCTGGCAGCTAGTTTCTAAAAGTACCTTGAGCAATGAATAGTAATTCTATCCAAAGCTAAGAAGAATCAACTGCAATCTACACAAAGCTAGCAAAGCATTTGATTGATCAAAATATCATAAATGGGATGTCCACAACGCAATTATATCCAAAAGTAATTAACAATTACTGCGCCCTGCCACGTCTTTATGACTGGATCTGTAACAGCGGATCCATAATTTTGCGGACTACTGTTATGGACTGGTACGGATTACTCTGAAACAGTCCATTACAGGCAGTTACGGATTAATCTGTACCCGTAGTTGCCGTCCCTAGTCCCCTGTCCTTGTATGTATACCCTCTTCTCTGTTCCCTTACCCTGAGCTTAGTCTTTCAGTGGCTAGGGGTAAGAACTGGATCCATGGGCCAGATCCAGAAACTGGAAAAAGGGTCAATTAAAAACTAGCCGTGGGCCACTTTTAGCCCCCAGGCCTGAGCTTCTCCATCCCTGTAGTATTACATGGTGTGTTAAATATAATGGAAACTCCTTCATCCATTCCTTTCTAAGCTGGATATATCTTTATTCCAGACATGTTTTATGTCCCTTACAACTCTCAAACATGCTACATTATTACTGTGGTAGAAATTAGTACCACCACCACAAGAACACTTCTGTAATCCAGGCAAAACTCATGTCTTCTGAAGTGTCCACTGGATAAAGAACATTTCTACTTTGACTGATATGTGGGATATCTGCTAGATAGGATTAAAACCGTTTCAGGTTGTTTGCACCTAATTAGAAGACAACCCAACAATATCTTTGTAATTGTTAGCCACAGAGATATGATCTCTACAGCAGATCACTGAGACCCATCATAGGGAGTGGCCGTGTAGACTTTGGTATGTGGCCTCCACATTTGGCTTCATAGCTCTGATCCAGATCTTGTGCTTAAACCAGAAAAAAATGAGATTTTTCCAGACTCTTATTACAGTGAGAGTCTGGCTGAATCATGTAATCAGGGATACGCTTTCTAGCTCTCCCCAGGTGAAAATTGTGTTGTGGGGGTGGGACAACGAACTTTGATTCGTGTGTGTACTCCTCGGACATCACATTCTGCCGTTTGTACTTTTTGAGTATTTGCTCTAGACAGCTATATTACATTCTTTTTCTGTCTACATGACAAGGTTTGTTCCCTCTTTTTAATAAAAAAAAAGAGAAACTTAAGTTCATCTGATTTTCTTTCATTACAATTTTCTCCTTTTAAAAACCTGCTATCTTATACCTCCTTGCTAATCATAAGGCCTTGGTGTCTTGACTGAGATCCTGAAACTGCTCGGAAATAGTCCCAATTATTTCAATGCAGTAAGTGGTTCAAGGATTACAGTCTTAAGCACTTCCATGATGGATCAGATCAGTCAGCTCAGCATCTTACCTCTGACAGTGGCCAGCTTTGATTGCTTGCTTCAGAGAAGTGCACAAGTTCTAATGGTGTGATCCATTTCCTGCTGCTGTTCACTAGGGGTTTGCACCAGGCCCCCCATGTCGTTTTCATTTTTGGTTTTTGTTTTCATTATTAAAAAATGTCGTTTTCATTATCGTTAATGACGGTCATTTTCATTGTTGTTTTCGTTGTCATTTTCATTATCGTCATTGTCATTTTTTATATCGTTTTTGTTTTCGGTTTTCGGTTATCGTTATTAATACTGGTACTATTTCAAACAAAAAATTATTTTTGGTATTAGTATCATTATTGATTCCTGTGCATAACTAATATTTATCTAAATCTAAGGGAGACAGGGAAAGGGGAAAGGAAAACTATCTATTATCTAATCAATTATCTATATAACTATTCTAATCTAATCTGTGTGTCCATAATATAGATCTATATCTAATCTATACTACCTAGCTCTATATAATGTACAGGGGGGAGAAGGGCAGGGAAAGGGAGAAGGTAAAATGTAGGGTATGAGGAAGGAAAGGTATTGGTTGGAATACCAAATAAATAAATAAATAAATAAATAATACAATGAGGGCTAGGGAGGATTTTTTATGTGCAAGCACCACAGTTCTGTAAATGCAACCTGACAAGCAGAGCTCTCACAGAACCGAGAGAAAAAACTTGGGCCTCCCATTATAAAGGGTTGCAGTGCCCAGAGCACTCCCCCAGAGGCCCCCTGATTGGTTGTGGGAGGCAGCAGGCATTGAGCAATCACAGAGTGCCATGAGACTGCTGGGGCCTGCTTGTGCTGCTCATTGGCCAGCAATACATCCATCAGATACTGCTGAGCTGTTTGCCCCTCCCAACACAGGCACAGTTCAAGTGTTCAACCCTGTTAAGAAGACTCCGAGATGTCTGCTCCCTCCTCCCATTTCTACATTTTCCCTCCAGAACCCAACTGCCACAGCACTAATAATAACGACAATGATAACACTGTCATTTTTGTTTCTTGTTATCATTTTTGTTATCATTTTTGGTATTTTTCATATCATTTTTGTATTGTTTTTGGTATCGATATTGGTATCATTATCAGTATCGTTACCTTTATCCGTATTCTTGGTTGTCGTTTTCGTTATCATTGTCGTTATTCTTGGTTGTTGTTTTCATTATTGCAATAACGAAAACGAAAATGACAATTTTTGTTATCATTATTGTAATAATGAAAATGACATGCACACCCTTACTGTTCATTCTAGGGTGGACAGATATGCAAATTTTAGAGCACACCTGTGAGAAATACAGGCTGCAGGGCTGCACTGGCACCAATGCTGCCCTGCAACATGTATTTCTCAAGTGTTCTCTAAAATTTGCATATCTGCCCACCCTAGTTCACTCTTAGCTCTTGATGACACGTAGGAGTCTGACCAACTGAGTGTCAAACTTGTAGTGTCAAGGCTAGAGATCCTTAGCTGGCTTCTAGCTAAGCTGTGTGTTTCATGAGATGCCATTTTATTTAACGTATATTATATTTATTTATTTATTTACATTTCTTAGCCACCCTCTCATGCCCATGGCATCTTGGGGTGGCTTACAACACAAAAAATCACAATAATTTTAAACAACAATAAAACACAAAAAATTAAAACATCTTAAATCCTCCTAAAAACAACCTCCCACCCAAATTTTTTATCCCAACCCACCCTTTCCTCCTCCAAAGACCTGGGAGAACAGCCAGGTTTTGCAGGCCTGGCAGAAGGCCAACAGACTTGAGGCCAGATGGGCTTCCTCCGGGAGGGAGTTCCATAATCACGGCACCAACACCGAGAATGCCCTCTCCATTGTGGCCCCCCGCTTTACACGGGGGACCTCCAAGAAGGCACCCCTGGCGGACTGAAGGGGTTGCTCTGGGGCGCGGAGGGTGAGGCGGTCCCTGAGGTATAAAGGGCCAAGACCGTATAGAGCTTTATAGGCCAAGACCAACACCTTGAATCTGGCTCAGTACGCAATAGGCAGCCAGTGCAGCGTGTGGAGCACGGGAGTAATATGCTCCTGTCGGCTCGTCCCCATAAGGAGACGAGTCGCCGCGTTCTTCACCAGCTGCAGCCTCCGAAGCAGCATCAAGGGAAGCACCATATTAAATGGGATGTTGTGTGTAGTGGTATCTCGACCCACACAGAGTGAAACTTAGGTCTACAGATCCCTCCAAGAGAAAATGTAGGAGGCGAAGTTGGAAGATGGGACTGAGAGGGAAGTGTTTTGAGACTTAATGCTGATCTTGAACCAGCCTATTATTTGATTAGGTATTTGAATGTTCTGTTTTCTTGCAGCAGGAGCATTAAGCATCTCATCTGGATGGGATTGTAGAGTAATTCTACTCCATCTGATTGATGAGTTCCTGAATCTCATGTTGCAAGGCAATCTGGTGAACACTGTTTCCTCTAGAGACACGGCCAAAAATTTTCATTATTCTTAAATAGATTACACAAGAGTCTAGCTCAGAAGCTGCAGTCTCTGCTTCCCAGTGAGTGTTAACATTTTATGGGGCATTTTTTTTTAGATCCCTTTTTCCACAATATGCGTATCACACGTTGTCCAGGTGTTGTGGTTTTTTGTGTTTTGTACTTTTGGACAAATTAGTCAGTCAGAACTGTTTACCTTTTGTAGCCATTACTAGTATGACAGATACTTTTATGTACATTATAGACTCCCTTTACGGCGGCGCTAGAGATTCCACTGCTAACCAAGTATTCATTTCCCTTATTAGTTTGGCTGATCTCCATAGTTGCATCTGTTCTCTGCTTTTATGGCAAAGATACAGCTTCAAACCCACATACATGATAAAGATCTCTATGAACTAATTCAATCAAGCTTTTATCCAGGACAAACTGTAGAAATCACTCTGGCCTGTGACCAGTTGTTTAAAACCACGTCATTAGGTTAAAGCCATTTATAATCATCTTGTTTTTTTAATTTTAACTTTGCCTTTTAACCACAAACTACAAGGTCCTCCTCAAAATTCTGGTAAATCTTCCCCAGATCTGCTCCTGTCTGGTCCAAACATACTGTTGCGTAAAGTGTGTAATTCTCAAACTATTTGAGGACACAGTTGTTCATACAGTGTGTACATTGATAGTTCTGGCCTGGATTTCATGTATTCATTCATCTCTGTATGAGATGTGCTCATAAAAGAAACTTTAGCTTTTATTTCTAATCAGATGACTCTCCAATCCTATTGGAAATCCTAGATCCTGATACAGTTTCAGTCGAATCAAGAACCTCTCAGTACTTGATAATGTCTTGACCCACATTCAAAATGTACCGACTTTCTGCTTACCAGGATCATTAATCACTTTACCATTTTCCATTCTGCCATCCGTCCCAAATCCTAAGAAGTAATACCAATGTATTTCTTCCTCTCTGTTTTCCCTTGCACTTCCTTGTCACTCATTGGCTGGTACACAGATTCTTTTAAAGGGAAGAACATTTCTGATTGGAGGCTGTGGAGTGGAGGTTAAGGGGCACTGGGGGGAGGCTAAGGGATGACTATTCACACAGTGTTTGGCTCAGAAAGGTGGAAACAACAAACCCAGAAGTAAAATGGTACCCTCGGCAATGTGATAAGTGGTAAATGAATGGTACGGGGCATGTGGTAAATAAGTGGAAAAATACTAAATTGGGATGGTTAGTATTGCGAAGTATTGGTTAGTATTGCGAAGTATTGCGAAAATCGAAAAATTGCATTGGAAGGCCATTTTAGGCTTCTACCAACTTGTTTGTTATAAAGGTTTTTTTGAGGACATGAAAAATGTCCTTGTATCTGGATGGATCTCCTGGTAATCCAGAGAAAGACCTGATAAAGCAGCACAGAGAGCGAAATCCCAACCAGTCCTTATAGAAGAGCACAGTGGTAGAGCAGGGAATTGACACTGCTTTTAGACAAGGGCGCTGAAGGCGCCTCCGGAGCCACATGTTAAGAGAGAAGCCGTGCTGCCGGAAGTGACGTGCTCCCCATTGCTGGCAACGGCGGTGACTGGAGACGTGACGTTTTGCAGAGGCGCGTTCTGGAGACCTCAATTTTCAGGTCTCCAGAAACCGCCTCTGCAAAGCTCCGCTTCTCCAGCCGCTACCGTTGCCGGCAACGGGGAGCACGTCACTTCCGGCAGCGCGGCGCAACTTCTCTCTTAACGCGCGGGTCTGGAGGCGCCTTCAGTGCCCTCGTCTAAAAGCGGTGTAAGAGCTTTGCTTTCCCTTCTTTATGCAGCCTTTGTAAAGGCCAGACCAGAGTCAAATCTCAGTGCTCCAGGGGGGCAGAAGAACTGCTTTCCTACTACCCCAAAGGATAGAACCTTGTAGGGGAAAGAGAGGAGGTGAAGCAGGTGATGGTGTCAGGGACCAGTGAGGGAGAGAAATGTATTTTGCCTCCCACAGAGGTGCAAAAGTGTGCATGCTTCCCCCTGTGCACAGCTGTTCCCAATTCAGCTCTACTGCCATCCCGCAACAGCTAATACCAGATGCTTCAACGGGAAAAAAACAGGCTTATTCAGCTCAAGGAACCAGAATGATGAAACTGGAAGGAGGCAAGTTCAGAGAATAAAAATGAAGTCATTCATACAATGTGCAATTAGATTGTGCAACTCGCTGCCACCGAATGCTATTGAAGTCAAGAATTTAGCAAGATCCAAAGAGAAATACACACTTATATGGTTGACAAGAGTATCTAGAGCTTATAAGAGTAAATACTAATGCCAAAATAGTTTTGGAAGAAAAACAAAATCTTATTAATCATGATATAAGCCAGCCTCTAACTAGCAGGGATCTGATGTAACTTCTTTGGATGGGTAGTAAGGTGATTACTTTAGCTCCCATCCTACCAACAGTGCTGATGGAAAAGGCAGAGAGACTCCTGATGGGACAGTTTGTGCTAGGTTTCAATATTTGTGCAGCTTGCTTTCCCCCTTACTGTGTAACAGACACAGCAGGGCCGCTGTGACATGTTTGTCAACTACTTCATGGGTAAGATCGCTCGGATTCACCATGATTTTGGTGCTGCGTGTTGTGAAGAGGGAGAAGAGCCAGAGGCTGCAGAAGCCCCATCTGGTCTGGTTTCATTTGTTCTGTTTCAGGAGGTGACCCCAGCTGAGGCAAAGGATGTTCTGGGGTCTGTTAGGACCACCTGTTGTGAACTGGATCCATGCCCGTCCTGGTTGGTGAAAGCCTGCCGGAAGACACTAGGGCCGCTGCTGGCGCGGGGTGATCAATACCTCCCTTCAGGAGGGCAGAGTGCCAGAATGTTTGAAGGAGGCAGTGATGCGGCCTCTGCTCAAGAAATGATCACTTGATGTTGACTCGCTCGCCAGCTATCAGCCAGTCTCTAACATTTCCTTTTTAGGGAAGGTTATTGAGCGGGTGGTGGCCCAGCAGCTCCAGGTGCACCTCAATAGCTGCATCTTTCTAGATCCCTCCTGGTCTGGCTTTCACCCAGGCTATGGTACGGAGACTGCACTTGTGGCCTTGGTTGATGACCTGCACCGGGAGATGGACCTGGGATGTTCAACTTTACTGGTCCTATTAGATCTCTCGGCAGCTTTTGACACGGTTGATCACAAGTTGTTGGTGACTCGCTTCTGGGACCGGGCAGGATTAGGTGGAACAGTCCTACAATGTTTCCGTTCCTACCTAGCCAGTAAGACCCAACGGGTAGTGTTAGGTGATAATTCATCTTCTCAGGGCCGGCCCCAGGGTTTGTGAGGCCATGTGCGAAGTCTTGGTGTGGGGTCTAATTTGCATAAGTAGGCCCCACCTAATAATGCAAATGTATACATTTACATAAAACTTACTCCCTCTGGACAGGAAGGATTCCCATTCTCCACCCCTCCGAGCAACCATGGAGAAGCATGGCCTCCTAATGCTTCCCCCCCTCCCCAGCCGAGTGTCTACCACCACTCCCCAGGAGTGGTTCCACTGCAGGGGCAGCCAAGCGGGCAGTGACACAGGCACAGAGAGACTGACTGCGTCCACTGCCTTACTGGAGGAGGGGCCAGGGGGTGAGCTTAGCCAGTCTGGCCTCCAGGGCCTGTTGCTTCTTGCTGCCAGTGCCGCCTGTGCCTTGTGCACGCATGCGGTGTGACCAGTCCAGAGGTGCTGCTATCACACACACAAGACACCCAAAATGCAGCTAGCTTATTAAGCGCATTATGCCATGAAAAGAGACATATAACCAGTTCAGTTGTGCCCCCATAATCAGTTCATGCTGCCCCCACCCCATAACCAGTTCATTTCTGCCCCCGCCCCCATATAATCTATTCACGCTGCCCCCACCCATAACCATTTAATTTGTGCCCACGGGGCAGCGTGAATTGATTATATGGGGGTGCAAATGAACTGGTTATGGGGTGTGGGTTTAAAGACAGTATTCCTGTTAGCAATAACTTCATTAAGAAGAGTTAATGAAATAGCAGCCATAATAATCTCAGAACCATATTTGCAGATTTATTTTCCAAGACAGAATAGATATTGCTCTACATCCTAAATTCCTACCTAAGATAGTATAAGTAAGACAGTTGTGAGAATGTGGCCCTTTTTACATGGGCCTCTCCTCCCAGCCATGATCACGCAGATTTCTGTGTGTTCATGGGTGGGGGAACCCCGTGTGAACAACGCGGTGCACGCACTCATGGTGAGTGGGGGTACATGCGCGCCCACCTAACACGCATCCCCACTCACCACCACCACCCCGCTCATCCCCACGCACACAGCAACCGGGGGAAACGGTGGTTACTATGTGGGTGTGGATGAGTGGTGGGTGAGTGGGGATGTGTGTGCAGCCGTGTGCATGTCCTGTCCATGCACTGGTGTGCCCATGGACTCCCCACTCAGCAGAGCCATGTAAAAATATCATGTGAGGAGCCACTTGAAGAAGAACAGAAGGTTGCTACCTTGTAAACAAGGTTCTTTGAGATGGGTCCTAACATTCTCACAACACTCAACCTTCCAGCACCGCATAGAATTCTTTTCTTATATTTCTAGAAAGGGTTGAAAGGAACTGTCATTCTGAGGGGGAGAGTGCTTTTTATACTAGAGGAGCTCGAGACCATCATGTGGTCTATCATTTGAATAGGGTGAGCATGCGTAACCCAGTTGTGAGACTGTTGGGAGCCATCTCGAAGAACCTTCATTACAAGGTAGCAACCTTCTGATCAGCACATGGGGAGGAGCTGTTTGTAAACAGCCTTATCTCCCAGCCTGATTGGAGTGTCCCCACTTGCGCTACTAGGAGGGAGAGGCAGGTGAGGGATGGGGTCTGGAGCCAGGGAGCGGAGTAAGAATCACTTATTGGGGGAGAAGCTGGCTGCAGCCTGCTGCCCAGCCAGGCAAGTGCGGGGCCCCAGCTGGCCGCGGGGCACATGTGGCACATGCCTGGGGCCGGCCCTGCATCTTCTCCTCGTGATCCCTCGTGTGGTGTCCCTTAAGGTTCCATTCTGTCCCCTCTCCTGTTCAACATGTACATGCAGCCACTGGGTGAGGTTGTGAGACAGTGTGGCATGAGTTGCTATCAATATGCTGATGACATTCAGCTGTACCTCTCATTTTCTTCAGACCCAGACCCAGCAGTCTCTGTGCTCTCCTGGTGTTTGGCAACTGTGTGGGAGTGGATGAGGCAGAGCTGACTGAAGCTGAATCCTTACAAGAGGGAGGTAATGCTGGTGGGGACAGCGGCGGGTGTGATGTCTCCCACAGTTGACGGGGTTTGCCCTCTGCTGGTCTCCCAGGTATGGAGTCTGGAGATGCTCCTTGATTCTCGGCTCCGCTTCGATGTCCAGGTGGAGGCGGTGGTGAGGGGGGCTTTCCAACAGTTACATCTGGTTCAGCAGCTTTGACCTTACCTCTCAGACACTGACCTGGCCACCATCATTCATGCTTTTGTTACCTCGAGGCTGGACTACTGCAACACACTCTATGTGAGGCTACCCTTGGTGATGGTCCAGAGGTTCCAGCTGGTGCAGAACATGGCGGCCTGACTCCTTACAGAGTCGGGTCTCTGGGAGCACATTATACCGGTGCTCTGTGTTCTGCACTGGCTTCCTATTTTTTTCCAGGCTCGATTCAAGGTGTTGGTTCTTGCCTTTAAAGCCCTACACAGCCTGGGCCTAAACTATCTGCAGGATCGCCTCACTCCCCGGGTCCTGGATCAACCCCTGCAGTCTGCTGGGGGCATCTTCCTTGAGGTCCCCTAAGTTAATCGGGGGGCCACTATGGAGAGGGCATTCTCAGTGGCTGCACACTGGCCGTGGAACTCACTCCTGGAGGAGGCTCGTCTGACCCCAAACCTGTTGACTTTTCATCACTTATGTAAGTGTTCCGCCAGGCCTTCAGTGGAGGGCACAGGAGAGGGTGATTATGTGGGAGGGGGGGGAGGGAGGGAAAGGAGTTATGGGTGGGTTTGTGTCTTGTTATATTTTTAAGTTGGGTGGCAATGTTGTTCTATATTTATATCATTTTATTTTGATGATGTTGGTTTTACTTATATGATTTTTTTGTAAGCTGCCCCGTGCGCCTGTGGTGGAGTTGGGTGTGGTATTAAATTGTTAAAATAAATAAATAAGCAGGCCCATCTTGTCTCTCTGATCTGCAAGGATATGGGTAATTCTGAACTGTGATAGGTATGCCACCTTCCTTGGCCTAGGGCTGAAGCAGCAGCATTGTTTGCTGTTTTGCTGGTTATTTATTTATTATTTATTTACCCTGCACCCTCCTGCTAATAGCAGCTCAGGGCAGCTAACAAATTCATAAAATAAATAAAAAATACAATAAAAATTTAAAAACAGCAATAAAACCCAAAATGGGGCATCAGAGAATACAAAAAACCCCCACAAAACCCTTCCCTAACCCTCAACCCCCTACCCTACCCATCTCGCTCACCAAAGGCCTGGTGGAACAGCGAGGTCTTACACAAACGTTGGAAGGAGGAGAGGTCCGGGGCCACACGGGCCTCTGCTGGAAGGCAGTTCCACAGCCTCGGTGCGGCCACCGAGAACACCCTCTCCATAGTTGCCCCCTGGGATACCCAGGGTTTACTGTCGATGTTTTGGCATTCTTTCCACTGATCCAACAGCATTTGCCATTGGTTTGCAACAATTTACGACATTTTGTGACAGTTTCCAATATAGCGACACTTCCGACAATTAACATATTTCTGACATTTTGCAACAGTTTCTGGCTTTTACAAGAGTTCCCCCCTTTGCTTTCTGGCAACTCTCTCAGTATATCAATAGACTGTTGTATGGCCTTTAGAGCATGTACTTAACCTCCCTGTGCTGCCCCCCAGTTTTGCTAAGCTCTGGAGAGGGAGGCTCCTGGGGAGCAGGAGCCACTGGGAGGGGCATTTAGGGGGCTCAGAGGGGTGCATGGAAATTGTAGAGACCCTGGCACACTTCCCCTCCCTCCACTCTGGGAGGCACTGGGGAGTTGGGATGAGGAGCCCTAGGCAATGAAGCCATGCGGGGGATTTTTTAGGCAGGGGAAGCGAGGGCACAGGGAGGACACTGCCCTGAGGGTACAGAAGAGCCAGAATTCAGAGATGGTGGATGGGATGGAATCATTTATTATTTATTTATTTATTGTATTAAATGCAAATGAGGAGGACGAGGGCAGGGTGTGCACACAATAAAATGCAGTAGCAAATAAACTTACCAAATCATCTGATACTGCCGGTATTTTGCTGTATCAGCAGTATCGGATTAATCCGGTAAATTGGGGTACCGGTACCAGTTCCCCGTGCCAGATTTTTTTACATTGTGGCCATTGAAATGAATGGCCGCAATGTAAAAGAAACAAAAAAAAAAAACCCAACACTTTCCCTCCCCCGTCCAGGCTCCCCCATCCAGGACACCCACCCACCCACCCACCCTGCCCAGCCTGGATCTTTAAAAAAAATTTTTTTACCTGAAGTCCCTGCTAGTGAGGGCTCCGGGCCACTGCCGTGCTGGCGGCAGCAACCCGGAGCCTGCACCAGCAGGTACTAGGGTGATCCCTGGGGTGGGGGGTGGTTTAACACCCCCCACCCCAGGGATCACCCTACTCCCCCATCCAGGGATCTCCTACCTTACTTGCGGAAGGCCTAGTGAAGCGCTGAAGCCAGCCAGCGCTGAAGCCGCCAGGCCCGCTGTGCTGCAGCTGCCGCCACCGCCCAGAGTGCAAGTAAGGTAGGCGATCCCTGGGTGTGGGGGTATAGGACAATCGCTGGGGTGGGGGGGTGTTAAACCACCCCCCACCCCAGGGATCGCCCTAGTACCTGCTGGTGCGGGCTTCAGGTCTCCACCACCGCCAGCACGGTGGAGGCCCAGAGCCCACACTAGCAGGGACTTCAGGTAAACAAAATAATAATTTTTAAATCCAGGCTGGGCAGGATGGGTGGGGGGTGTCCCCCCCCTTCCACCCGCACAGCCTGGGAGGGGGAAGGGGGAGGTATTGGTTGGTTTTTGTCATTGATTTCAATGGGGACAGTTCCCCATTGAAACCAATAGAAAAATACCGGTACCGGTGTACCGGTTTTAATCCGGTAAACCGGTTTTTTTAAAAAATCGGTAACCGGTAAAGCTGGTATCTGTTTTTTTGCCTCAAGTTCCACCCCTACCAAATATAGACGGTAGTATGTTTCATGAAGTAGACACACTAGCTTACCCTGAGAGAGGAAGGGAGCAAAGGAGATGGGAATGGAATGAGCCACCTTTGTATGCTGCTAGGGAGGAATCCCACAATTCAAAATTAGCTGCACTTTCCAGCACTTTATGGCACTTTCCAACAAACATCAGGATAATTTATTTATTTATTTATTCAAAATTTATATCCCGCCCCTCCTGCCCACAGGGCAGTCTGGGGTGGCAAACAACACTCAATAATTTTTTTTAAAAAGCAATTTAAAAATACAATACAATGTGTGGAAACCCACCCCCACCCCTACCCCTCGCCAAAAGCCTGGCGGAACAGCCAGGTCTTACATACACGCTGAAACAGCAGGAGAGTGGGAGTCAACCGAGTCTCCTCCGGGAGTGAATTCCACAGCACAGGAGTGGCCACTGAAAAAGATCTAACACCGGTGACCACCCGCCTCGCTTCTAGGTTTAGTATTCCCCCAGGCTGCAGAGGTTTGGGGCTGAAAGACCACCTTCCTCTGTGGGAAACCTCCAAGAAGGCTCCCACAGACGATCTCAAGGGTCACACGGGCACATCAGGAGTGAGGCGGTCCAAGCAGATAAGCAGGGCCCAGGCCGTGAAGGGCTTTAAATGTTAAAACCAGCACCTTGAACCTGGCCCAGTGCTTTATAGGCAGCCAGTGCAGAGCCCGGAACACTGGTGTCATGTGCTCCCTGCGACCTGCCCCCGTAAGGAGACGGGCCATGGCATTCTGCACCAGCTGCAGCCCCCGGACCAGATAAGAATTGGACTTGACTGGGGATGCCATATCAGTAACACTGCAACTGATGGGCAGTTTCCAAGGGAATTGTCAAACTACGACCTGTCGTTTCAGGCCTACCTTGGTCCTCTCTGTTCCAAAATTTGATGAGCCCCAAAATACACCTCTTGCCATTCCTGTCACAATAGAGATACAGGGAGACCGATGACACAGTTTTGCCCTACTTTCTAAAACTATATTAGAACAAAGGAAACAAACAAAAACATCTGAATGAAGCTTAACTTTTATTTGGTCTGCTCTGCACTTTTAAATGTAGATTGTGTTTTATAGATTTGAGAGGTTTTAGGATATTGCATTGGATCAGTGAGTAAAAATAGTTTGCTTATAATTCTATTACAAATTTACCCCTTGGGCAACACTAAAGATTAACCAAGCTCAACATAAGTAAGGTGAGGTCAGTGTAGTTATTCCAGCATTTCCTTTTAATCTATACTATGTGTGCCTTTTTTTAAAGTGAGTGCCTGGACTCCAACTTCGAAGTAATCCTGGGTTTAGGTTTGGCTTTTCCTACTTGAATTGGAAATACAAGTAGTAGTAAAAATTAAATATGTGCCAGTATGAAAGAACAATTTTGTGTAGGCATAAACCTGTCTGCTAACTTCTAAATTTGGAATGTTAAGAACTTCCACATGTCACGATTGTAAAACTGACTTAATGCATGCTGGTCATGGAAGAGACTGCTGTGTTCACAGTATCCAGTAAAGGGGGACCAATTAGGATTGTTTGGGGATATTCCAGGTGCGGTTCTTTATCCTACCATGTCAATGGGAGATGAGCCATTGATTTCAGTGGTGAAGGATTGAACCCTCCGTGTTTGTTGCAGAAGAGTTGTGACTTAACCTGGTATACAACAGAAAATATTCTCTGTGAAGTTTAGTAGATACCTACCTTTAAGAAAAACTGCCATAATGTTTAAAGTCCATGGATTTTTTTCTCCTCTTCTTTTGAGGTTCCTGATCAAAGCATGCTTTCATCTTTTAAATGGTATTTGGTATTTTTACAGTTTCCATTTAGGTTGACCAGGACCCTGGATAACGTGTAATGGGACTTCTTTGCTTTAAAAAATGAAAATAATAGAAGCCCTAGCTGCCCTGTAAAGCTGAGTGATGACTAGCAGCTGCACTACTACTTTTTATCTAAATTAATAATGAAACATGGATTTATTAAATGTAAACAGAACCTTTTAGAGTTTGAAATTAGAAAAGAGGCCCCCAAGGGTATCTTTGAAGACAACAAGAGTAAGGAAAGAGGTGTGTCTTAGCAGCTGCGCGTCTCCCAACCAACTGGCTGTTCAGTATAAAAGGATACAAATCTCCTCTCAGTTGACTGAGGATTTGAATGAGGAAATTCTTGGTAGTAACAATAGAAATTACAACCTCGTTTGTTGTGATCATAAGGATACCACTGTTTTTATACTGATGCCTGTCAGAGTGGATGTGTACTGCCTAATCTGCATTTTTGTCATTTCTCCTCTATAATTCAGCTTTGTCCAACCCCGAAAAAAGTAAGTTTGGCTTATATGTTGTGAGAGGACAGTCCATGTGCCCAGACACCTAGTGTAAATGTGATGTGACTACCTCCTCTCACCCCTGACAACCCAGCTACCACCACCTGAGCACTCCTGCAAAAAGGGACATATTTTCATAAATGCCAAATTTCGATCAGTTGTATGTCTGATGATTGTAACTCAGATTTTCAAATATGCAAATAGAAAATAATGTATATAGGATCACAAAAACCAGTTTGAGGTAATTAACAGGGACAGGACATGGAGTTTCATGTGAATTAGAGCTGTGTCAGGTGAGAAGTGGTGCTGAGGTGTCTACCAAGCCAATGTAGCTTACCAGATAAGGTGTCAGACTTGGACTTGGCGGACAAGGGCTCTAATCCTAGCTTGACAATGAATTCACTGGGAGCCTTGGGCAAGTCGCTATTAGCTTGGTTCTCCTTCTGTAAATGAGAATAGTAATGATCCACCACACGTTTGTTGTGAAGGTGAATTAGATAATGATAGTAAAGAACTTTGACCACTAAAGGTCAAACTCTGGTGCCTTGTGCACTGCATCCTGGGAAATTTTTCACATTGGAATTCTTGAGAATAAAAGAAGTTCTTCCAGCCCTGACCAGCACATTTATTTATTTAAATGTATATGCCACCCTTCCCATTAAGGCTCAGGGCAGCTTACAGCCAATAAAAATATCTTTAAAATCACCTTAACCCCCTGGAACTCCTTCCCTACCCCCCCTACATCCAATCCCACCCAACCCTATCCCCACCTGCCAAGCACCTGGTCAAACAAAAAGGTCTTACATCATTTCCGGAAGATGAGCAGGCTCGGGCTTAGATCAACTTCCAAGGGGAAGGAGCTCCATAATCATGGGGCAGATACTGAGAACACCTCTCTGCATGCCCTTGTTGCTTACTTATTGCAGTCTCAGTGTCATGCCCGGGATGGAATCCTGACTGACATGAGTCCAGGAATCCAATAGCATCAAGCTGCGCCTGAAGTTGTGAAGCGACCACCCATTCAAAGACTTGGCATCCGCTTGAATGTTTGTTTGTCCCCTCTCCCTGTCTCCCCCACTTTGTCTTTTAGATTGTAAGCCACCGGCAGGGACCGCATCTAATTCTGTGTTCTGTACAGCACCAGGTCACACGACTGGTGCTATATAAATGTTTATAATAATAATAATAATAATTAATAATAACCACCTTCCCTAAAAAGAGAAGATTAGAGATAGGGCAATAGCTGTCAGGGGAGTCAATGTCATGAGAGGATTTCTTGAGCAGGGGCCAGATGACATTCCCAGAATTTGTTTACACACTCAGCATTTCTAAAGCTCGTTGCTGTCCCCACATAGCATCATTGGGTCTGAGATTGCTGCCTGTGGCCCCTTTTCACATCCACATGATGATGATTACTGCTCCCTGCCCCCCTTCTGCTTCTAGGTTTAGTATTCCCCCAGACTGCAGAGGTTTGGGGCTGAAAGACCAAGGCAAAGTGCAGGTACATGGATCCAAAGTTATAAGTGAGCACAATATGTAAGACAGTACAATGTCTTTACTGCCTTAACATACAATTTCCATGCTTTTTGGAGCATGAGTGAATTAGTAAAAGTCTTAACTTCACCTTTAAACCATAGGGTTTTTGGCCTAAGAATTTTCCTGTTTTTTGAAAGGGGAATGCACTAATTTCCCCCTGCAGACACAGTACCATTCTGGACCATAGAATTTTCCCACACTTCCCTCCAGCCCTGCACAGATGCCTCCAGCCCTGCCACCTGTTCCTACCCCCTGCCCCTCCCCCACAGAAGCTGACATAAAGTGCTGGAAACTGATGAAAATACCAGAAACTAACAGTTTCCGGTATTTCTTTAGTTTCTGGTATTTTCCATCTAACAAAATTGCCCAAAATACCAAAAACTAATGGAAATTGACAAAATGTGATGGATTTGGACAATCACAGATACCAGTCTTGACAACAATGGAAGCATGGATTCAATGGATAGTGAGGAAATACCCATGATGAGTTGCATGTGCTCCCAAAAGGTATTTTCTGACGGTAAAGGAACAGTAATTCTAGCTTCAGCACTACACATGGGATCTCTAATTGCCTTGGTACATACACACCAATACTAGTCCCTGTGCACAGCTGCAGAGTATATCAACGGAAAAGGATACTTCTCTGTTTTGGAAGCTCTTGTCGTTCATCAAGGCTGATTCATCAATGATTATGCTGAGTGTTTGAGGAAGATTTGCAATGCTTGCATCACAAATGAGGATACCATGTGCCTAAACCATGTGGTATGGAGATAGTGGGAATTTGGGTGGGACAGACATCACAAATCCATTGTAACAGGACTCACGGTGTGCTCAGAGGTCCCACTGGGGAATTGGCCACCCTGTCACAGTTAAACAGCTCCAAATGCAGCAAGCAAGGCTGTGGCTGTTGCTTTGGCCTCCAGAGTACCCCTTTACTGAAGCTTTCTCCACCAAGGTTTATAAAGTTCACAATAGTGAGACAGTTCTCCACAGCCCCACCTGGGTCCAGCCTTCCTCAAGTCCAAAGCCTTTCAGCGGTCTGGCTCTGTGAGTCTAGCCTATCTCTGCAGTTCCCAAAACACTGTCTCCTCTTCTGAGCCTAGTTCAGGCTTTTCTACCTTGGCCTGCCTCTGCCCAGGTTCAGCTGTTTCTCCTCAGGCCCTGGAGATGCACCCCCTTAAAGGGCCAGATGCCCACAGGGACTCTCTTCCACAGGTATTTCTTGAATGCCTGTATAGTTGTGACCAAGAGCTCCTGGAGTGAGTGGGCATGATACTTGGAGAGCTGTCTACGCCCAAATGATCTGGGCAGGGGGCAGTTTTGTAGACCACTCCCTCAGCAATTGTATCCATTTCCATCCCAAAAGAAACAAAAGACTCGTTTAGCAAAGTTTAATGTAGTGTGGGATATCTTAATTGTTGCTAGCCAGGCCTGGTTTACCTGCCTGGTTCTGCATCTCTTTTAGGCTTTGATTGATGTGCAGCTTACTGCATTGATAGTGCTAACAATGCGTCATGCCAGAAGCTCAGCAAAATCCTTGTTAACCTTTGTTCATATAAACACAGAGCTAGTGAGTAAGGTTTTTTCTGCCGAAGCCTGCCACAACTTCTGGTTTCTGCTTCTTCTTTCCCCAGTTTATCCCCCCTCAAACTTCTGTTCTCTCCAATTCCTCTTGAGTAATTTTTGATGTATTAGCACCTGCTGTTCTTGACCACTGTGATTTAACTTAGCATTTCCAAATTGTTTTCTCAGTCAGTACCTCTTAATGGGGAAAACTTTGTACTTATTTTATTCATAAGTAGAATAATGATTTATCCTGCTTATGAATAAATACAACTTGTATCCAAGAAGCTTAGAATCTGTCTCCAACAGTGGCAAGGCATCAGTAGAGAAATGACTATTTTGACCTAAACTGAGCTGTCAAAACCCCTGGTTTAATACATCATTTAGGGAGAGGCTAATTTGTTCTGGATCACATGACTTTTCTGCATCTCTTTTGTCTACATTTTTCCAGCCCCCCTTTTCCCCTGGCCCCCCCTTTAGGGTGTTAACAAACAAGAAGATAGGCCACTGGAGTCTGGGTTCAGTCCATACAGCCCCCACCAACAAATTTAGTGTGTAGACCCTAGAAAATGGGCATCCCCCTCCATGGTTTTTGTGTGTGTACAGGCAGTCCCCACTCAGACCCTACTCACAGGTTTAGCATGACAAACCTAATACACAGGCCAGAGTTCTTCCCCACCGCGCTCTGTCCACTAACCCCCCTTCCCATTATCCCACCTCCTGTCATGACTCTCAGCCACAGCAAACTATGGGAATAAGACGTTGCCCCAGGAGTTTCTTTCTTCTGGACTGTTATGATTCTGGGAGGCAGTCCAGTGCTTGCTATACACACCCACCCACCCACAGAGGTGCATACTTGGGCTTACCCCTGTCATCACTTGGTGGCTGAAAGTAACCTTTTGCTATGCACAGAACACGGGTTTATCACATACTTTATTGAGTATGTGATAAGTAAGCAAATCACATACTTTATTGAGCACCTATAGTGACAATTCAAAGTGAAGGCAATTAGTAGGAATGAGTGTAACAGATTTGGATTAATCTGTAACTGCCTGTAAAGGGAAGTTACAGATTAATCGGTGCAAATTAATCGGAGCGATTGTCCCACTCTTGCTACCCTGATTTTCTGGGTAGTGCTTTTCTGGATAATGCTTTGGCTGTGGGTTCTAGGGGTGTGCATGTTGTTTTCATTATTACAATAACAATAATGAAAATTGTCATTTTCATTATTGTTATAGCAATAACAAAAACAATAAATAATAATAATGAAAATAGAAATGAAAATGTCATTTTGTTTTTTAAATAAAGGGAATAAACTGAAAAATGTATTGCCAGCTATAACGTTTTTGTTTCTTATTCCATTCTGATGGAACTTGGGGAGATTGTACCCCCAACAGAGGGCGCTATGTGTACCAATTTTCAAAATGATTAGATAAAAGGGACCAATTTGAAAAGCAATTGAACATTGTAATTTTAAGAAAAGCACTATACACATTCATGGCTACACCTTCTTTATCTTCCATCCAATTTTCATGAAGCCTGTGAATATTATGCCACTCCACAAGCTTACAATACATGCCAAATTTCAGAAATATTGGCTAAAGGGTCCTGATGGTAATACATTTCCAGTTGTAACTTTTTATATTCCATCCTGTTTACAAGACATTTGGAAGGAATGTGTCACATACCTTCCTTGCCATCTCTGCCAAACTACATGACAATTTGATAAAGGGACCCAATTTTATAAGCAATTGAAGTTGTCCCCTTGAAGACCATTATTCAGATAAATAGCAGCACATGCAGTGCCAGTCAGAGGCAGGCACCTGGCATGGCAGGGGGAGGGAGGCTGTAGGAGGGAGGAAGTGGAGCAACCCAAAAGGCTCACAGACACATTCACTGGCCAATTACTGCATGCTTTCAGCTTTATAGGACCAATCGGTAGTGACTTTGAGGAAGGCATAGGGGGTGGCCCTCAGGCGGGCATAGAAGGGACATAACTGGGATTTTGGGGATAGCATCCCAGCAATCACGGGACATAGTTTACACATCCAGGCTGGCCAATTATCATCACAATCACATCCTGCAGCACTGTGACAGAGGACATCAGAGAATCTCTATTGGCTCTTTCCTAAACAGATGCTTCTGACTTCCCAGTAACAAGTGGGGGAGAGAGGTTGGGGTGGTCACAGAACATAATGAGGATATTTTGTTGACATTTCTGCTCGCCAATTGGCACCACAAATTGATCTTATAAGAGAATCCCCAGCATAGGCTCATTCTCTGCATATGCTGTGTGGGCATATAAAATTGGGACTCTTTATCACATCTTTCTGATATTTGGAAGAGATGATCATGAAAGTGAGATATACAGTCCTTCAAAATGTCATGCATACTTGTTGGAATACAAAGATTTTAAGTCAGATACACATTTATATGTTAATTGCTTATACCACCAGGACCCTTTATCCAATCCTTCTGAAAGTTGGCAGCGATAGTAAATATGGGAAGGGGTATAAATGTACCAAGTTTCATCTACATTAAATGTGAGGCAAAGAAGTTATAGCTATGAATGTATATTAAGATCTTTGCAAAATAATATAACTCAACTGCTTATAAAATTTGATACCTTTACCCAATCATTTTGGAATTTGGTACATTTGATGCCCTCTATTGTAGGTACAAACCCTCCAAGTTCCAGAAAAATATAATGAAAATAAAAACGTTACAGCTAAAAATGTGTTTTCCATTTAAACCAATGGAAAACAAAAATGAAAGCAAAAACAAAAATGAAAATTTGATATTTATGAAAACGAAAATTACATATTTAAATAACAAAAATGAAAAATGAATTTTAAAAAAAGACATGGGCCCCTGGTGCACACCTCTACAATCCATTCCCCATTGTTCACTCTCAGCTCCCGACAATCAGAAGTTCATCCCATAAGCTACTTGGTTAATAGCCATTAGTGGACCTACTGTCCAAGAAATTATCTAGTCCTTTTTTAAACCCAGCTATACGACTGGCCTTGACAACGTCCTCTGGCAACAAATTCCATAAGTTAATGATGTGTTGAGTGAAGAAGTACTTCCTTTTATTTGTTTTAAATCTGCCAGCAGCTAGTTTCATAGAGTGTCCCCCAGTTCTGGTACTATTTGAGAGGGTAAATAATTGTTCCCTATCTTCTTGTTCCACACCACTCAAGATTTTATAAACCTATATCATGTCCCCTCCCAGTCTTCTCTTCTCTAAGCTGAAGAGACCCAGCTTGTCAAGCCTCTCTTTGAACAGAAGCCATTCCATACTGTTTGTCATTCTTGTTACCCTTCTCTGTACCTTTTCTAGTTCAGCTATGCCTTTTTTGAAATGGGGCAACCAGAACTATACACAATATTTCAGGTGCATTTGCACCATTGATTTGTATAGAGGCATTATGATAACCTCAATTTTATTCTCTATCCCTATGCCTAATGCCTTCTATTGGAGGTACAATCTCTCCACGTTTCAGCCAAATATAGTGAACAGCAAAAACGTTACAGCCAAAAATGTGTTTTTCATTGAAACCAATGGAAAACAAAAACAAAAGCAAAAACGAAAACGAAAATTTGATATTTATGGAAACGACAGATTTAAATAACAAAAACTACACGAGCCCCTGCTGCACACCTCTAGGTGGGTTCAAGAACTTTGCAACAACTTTCTGAAGTTTTCCAATGTCCAGAATTCCGAATCCGAATTCCAAAACTTCAGAAACAGTGCCGACGGACCACCGAGTACTTGGTCCGACTATTCAGAACTTCGGTATTTGGCCCGAGTACTCGAAGTACTATTCGGTACAGCCCTAGTTTTCTAAAATCTTTGCTTGTATCATTAGCAGATCTTCAGGTTAATACAACTGAAAGAATAATCAAATGAATCATTTTCACAGTTTGTGGTCTTGTTTACTTAGTTTTTACACTTTGCTTAGTATTAACAAGGAAAGTGGGGGGAAAACTTTGCAGTCTATTTCGTTTTCCATTAACACAGTGAATTATCACATTCTCTTTCTGATGACATCATATCCTTGTATAGTTTAGTGTTTGTGTTCCTAGACAGAGAGAAGTCTAAACTGTAAAAAGTGTTTAAATGCAATCAGATCATTTAAAAAATCCATGAAAACGTGAAAGAACAAAATCATGTATATTCATTTAAAATTGCAAACCTGGAATTACCTTTATATCATGTGGCTTCTACATTGCTCTTTGGCCTATAATTCTGACCATCTATGTCAAGAACAATATTATCCCAATACATCTATATTGTTTTACTGAGAACCATTTGTCCTAATTTTGATCTCATTTACTTTTGATTCATATTCCCTTAACATCAAGGAATTCCATGGAGTTGGAGTTATGCTTCTATGAGACTGATATGCATGAGATGAGAAATTGACTGGGTATCCATTAGTAATCTGATACACACAGCCTAAACATAGATTCAAGTTTAGGATTTTTTTATTTTTTAATCTGAAATTCTTTGCTGCTCTGGTCTGTGTACTGATGACAAAAACTGGTGATCGACTTTAAAAGGCCCTTGACTGCTGAATCAACAGTGTGGTAAACATGACTAGAGAACTTTGGCAGCTTCATTTAGTAACTTTAGGGAACTGTTGATTGCACTACATTGATCATGGTCCTGTGTCAACTTATTGATAGTCCACTCTCTATAGCATTGTTTAGAAGTTTTTGATAGAATTAATCATTCAGATAAGTTGTCTTCATTTTTAGGTTTGCAATATCTTGACTTGTACTGCATAGAACTACTAAAGACCATTTTTTTGGTCACTGCTGGTAGAGCACAGTGATAATATTAGCTAGAAACAACATGCAGGTTTGCAGGGATCTGTTCTTTTTTTAGAGTGTTACTTGTCTGGAAATATCTCCATATTCTCTGTTGGATCTCATGCTCAACTCATATAGACACAGGCTGTTTTTAAATGGGCTCGCCTGGGGGTGGGTGGGTGGGCCTGTGTGCACTCCACTGAGTGAGGGGAGGGGGACATCAGATAGGCGTGCACCCCTACCCACGCATCATCCACTCATGCCCACACACGAAGCATCTTAGCTTTTTCCCTGATGCTCTGTGTTTGAGCATGAGTGGGTGGTGGGTGGGTCCCCGGAATGCGCACCCACTCACGTCGTCTTCAGATGGGTGCGTGGGTGGGTGGGCACATCCCGTTTAAAAACAGCCACAGTCTACTAGTAATGAATGATAATTCATTTCTGACTTTAGACCCATTCCTCACTGCATTACTGCTCTTAATCTTACATGTTTATTTTGCACTTAATTGGTGAAAGTGACAGATCACCTACACCTCATTACACCACTGTATCCTCCTGCTGCTGCTGCTAAGTCATTCATTTTGAATAGCTTGTCACTCCCCCAGCTCACAGCCAGCAGGTCAAAAGTGCACAACATCCATCTCAAGGTTTAAACATGAATACAAGTGAGATTCTGAAGAGTCTCACTTCAGAAATCCTCCTCTAAAGACCCAGTCAGAAATATGGGGTGCTGAAAATATCTTGGCAGCAGGAAAATGCTGGGTTCTCTTCTTGATGGGTACACTGTAAAATAAATCGCTGACTCAGTATTAAATAATAGACTGTTAGTGTTAATTGTGTTTAACAAAATATATAGGAGACTTGCATGCCATGCTGCAAAATCCTCAGGAAACCATTGCAACCACCATGGAATGTGAAAATCTCAAGATGGAGGAGGAAGGAAAATGTGGTGTTCCTCCCACTTCGGGATACATTTTGCCCTGGCAAAAGGGGCCAAACAGATTCTAAATATTACAGATAATTAACTGCAAGAATGAACAGTCTAAAAAATCAGTGACCACCACACTGGAGGGGAAAAGCAGGAAACTTTCCAGTAAGGAGACTTTGGGTGAAAATAGATGTGAAGGAGGTGAGATGCCTCCCTGACCTGCCTCAGGGTGAACCATGGCCGTCGCCTCTCCTCCGGTTGGCAGGGAGGGCTGTTGACTCATACAGCCTTCTCTCCTGTAACCCGGACATGGGGGCTGCCACTATGCCGTGGGTCAGCTGGACAAACTGTCCAAATAGGACAGGACTCTCGGCCCCCTGCTACTCAGCAGGATTGGGTCCCAGTATGAGCTGTTGCCAAACAGCTGATGAGGGCGTTCCTTTTTGACCCCCTCATGAGCAGTTTGGTGCATGCACCTGACTCGCCAAATAGCTAATGGGGGTGTTCCTCTCGGGGGTGGGGCATGAGCTGTTTGGTGCACACATCTGACCCACCAAACAGCTGATGGGGGCTCTCCTTTTGGGAGCCCTCATGAGCTATTTGGTGTGCAAACCCAGCCTGCCAAACACCAGATTGGCAGCACTCCTCTCACCGTTTGGTGCACATACCTGGCCCACAAAGAGCTGATAGGGGAGCTCTTCTAAGCCTCGCCCCCCCATTAGTTGTTTGGTGCATGCATCCACTGCAAACAGCTGATGGGGTGGTCCTCTCGGGGGGGGTATGAGCTATTTGGTGCATGCACCCAGCCCACCAAACACCTGGTCAGTAGCGCTCCTCTCGGCCCCCCTTCCCAAAGTTTTTTGGTGCTGATGGGGCCACTCCTCTCACCCCTGTATGAGCTGTTTGGTGCATGCACCCAGTCCACTAAACAGCTGATTGGGGGTACTCCTTGAAGGAGCTCCAGCCCCCTCCCCCGATCAGCTGTTTGGCGGCTGGGGTGAGTGTGCTTCTCCAGGTCACCTAAATCAGCTTTTCAGTGGCCAGGGTGAGTGTGCTCCTCTAGGCCAACCCCCCCAATCAGCTGCTTAGTGGCCGGGGTGAGCATGGCTCCTCCAGACCCAATCCATGGACACCCCACCTTGCAGTGGGGTTGAGCAGGGTAACAGATGTGTCCATGCCCTTTGGCTCAGTTTAGACCTGGTGGGCAGGCCTTTGCCTGAACTGCATCTTCAAGCTTCTGCAGCTAACACATCCCATAGCAGCTGGTCACCCACCCTGGGGCGTATTTAGGTGAACATCTGGCAGGGACAGAACAAATGTGCAGGTGAATCCCAGGCTAAAGCAGCTTAACACGGCTACTGTCATGGCTGTTTTCACCCTTTGTCTCCATCTGTTACTTTTAGGATCAACGTGCAACCACATTTGCCTACAAGATTTCCGGTAAGGAGTCAGTTATGCAGAGCTGTTGCTTACAAAGCAATATTTTTTGCTAACCGTGCATGGCTGAACAACAGCTACACTTGGAGGGGCAACAGCCACTAAGTATTTATATAGCACTAGAATTGTACCTAGCACTGAACAAGCATTAATTAGAAACAGGTCCCTGTCTTAGCTGGGGGGGTTACAATTTCTTAACTATTTGAAGGTGGTTGAATCTAAGGAGAATAACATCGCATGTTTTTCGACAAGTGCTTCCCCACCCACCCATCATGCATGTTGCAGGGCCGCATTGGCACCCTATGCAGCCCCGTAACATGTATGATGGATGGGTCATGGGTGGGGAGGCACTTGTCTAAGAACACCCATAGAGTAATCCATGGGGTTACAATTAGAAGTAGTGGGTTGACCAATGGAAAAATCTCAAGTAGTGCTATACGTTGTAATCTTTGGAAAATGTGGAAGAGCCTCCCAAAGGAAATTGTGGAAGCCCCATTGTCTGAGGTGCATAAAACTAGACTTATCTTGGAAAGACCATACAGAAAGATTCTGCATTAGGAGGGAGATGGAGTGGATATTGTAAAGGGGCCTCTCCCTTCCTAATTTCTGTGATCATAATTGAACATAAAGCATTTCATCACACATGCTAAAGACCTAGTCTTTGCCAGACATTTTGCTGGCACTACATAGATAATAATACTTAAATAATATAAACAATACACATAGGTCGTTTTTACATGGATGCCCCCACCCCCGTGCAGGATGGGTGGGGGTACATGCACACTCCCATGCAACACCCACCTCCACCCATCGCACACCCACCTCTACCCACAGAGCCCTCTGGAAAACTGGAGGAGGCTCTGTGGGTGGAGGGGGTGTGTGTCTGTGTAAACAGACACACCCACTCCTCCACCCATCGTGGCCAAACACCCATCCCCCCACCCACCTCCGTCTGTGTAAAAACAGCCATACAAACAAATAGTGTACAGTGAGGATAAGTAAGGTAGGTTTTATGAACTGTGATCATAAAACCATTATACACATGACTGATTCACAAACCCCTTACTCTAGAGAAGTTGGTCTTTTGTGTGTGTTAAAAAAGTGACTCCGGAGCGCCACAGTCACAACCTGGCCTGGGTTGGGAAGCTGTCGCTGACATGATCCAGAATGATTTGGGTCACCCAACAAACATGGAGGCAGCCAGGCCACTAGGGAGGCCAGGAAGCCCCAAAATGTTGTGGTTGGTTGGCCCCGCCCCTGTGCTGTACCCAGTAGCCTATTCCCTGCCAGAATGAACAGCCATGGCGGACAATGAGGCCAGCCATGGCAGACCCAGTCGACACTGGGTCACGACAGGATACAATAAACTGTGATAGCCTGCTTTGGCCCAATCAGGTAGACCTTATCCCAGGCTGTGACCCTGGAGGTCTCTGGGATTGCAGTCTGGGTTAGCTGCTGACATGGCCCAGGGCAATCCTGGATCAACATCTGGCAGTGCCTGCACAGACGCGCAGGTGAGGTCTGGGCAAAGCATGTCAGATCAGGCCAAAGTGGGGTGCAGTGTGAGGGTGGGGCCGGCAGGCCACACATTCATACAGCTCCCTGCCCTCTCCATCACATTTGTTCGGTGGCCCAACCTGGTCTGGACTGCTGTCACGTTTGTTAACACCAAATGCAACTATTCTAGTATAAGTGGTTTGTGAATCACAACCTGTATACCTAAAGGCAAATATTGGCTCTTGCTTTTCTGTACCTAGTTATTGCACAATGGCTATAATTAGGGAGAGTGCGCAGTTGCGCACAGTAGAAGAATGAATATGATTCATTTTAGGATGATAGGCAAGTTAGACAGCTCATAAGTCAAATGATACATTATCACGCAGCAAAGTGCTATACCTGTGCTGTGCGGATGCTGAGACATGGACAGCTATGCATCATGGAACACTTGGAGCACAGCATGTAGCATGTCAAGTCACCATGACTGTATCTATTTGTCATGTACATATGTTGAATATTCATCAGCTGTTACGTGTGTGCTGGTGCATGTGTGGCTGTCCTGCGGCTGTTTCAGGAACTACATGCACCCTGCCATTAGTCCTCTGACTTTAATGAGAGCATGTAAAACATTAGATATGTGGATAACTGGATAGCAGCTTGAGGGCAGAACTGCACTTTCCCTCCAAGGGTGAAATAAGGGAATGCCTCTTGCAGCTTGCTTACTTTAATTAATTTTATTTATTTATTTATTTAAAATTTAATACCCCAGCCTTCCCCTACGGTTCAGGTGGCTTACAATATAAAAACTAAAAAAGAAGGCACTGGCCTGCTGATGCTGCCAGCAACTCAAAACTTCGGAACTCAGTAAATCGAGTTTGAATGCCCCGGTCCTCAGTGTTTTCTGAGGAAAACTGAGGACCAAGTTTCAGCGCTAATAAAAACACATAAAAATACATTTAAAATCCCTTTAAAAAAAAAACATCCTCAACCCTAAATAACCCTCACCTAACCCCTGTCCCTACCAGACATACATCACCTCCAGAATATGCCCAGGCCCAGACTTGTGGTACCTTCTCCCCCCTGGAGGTCTGCCAAATACTGGAGAAGCAACTAAGAACACCCTTCTGCGCGCCTTCGTTATGCAAGCGAAATCGGCAAATGATAACAGCTGTGCTCCCAGGCGACCAGAGAATCGTGATTGAGTATGATAGGAGAGGCAATCTGAAGGAGCGAGGGCGCCATGTTATTTAATGGATTGGCAATGAGAGTCTTGAGTCAGTGGGACTGGACATGGGTGTGCGAGTTACTCCAACGCAGAATTCAGCTGGCAACAGCCAGAGCCGTCCCATCCTGTCTTTGTGCTCTACAAAGTGGCCATTCTCATGTTGGGAGTAAGGTTTTGTGCTGTTTATGGGGCTTGTTGGACAAAAGCCTTGACTCTCTATGATGGTTGGGGAGAGGTTTACATGTCACCCAGTCTCATATCTACAAGAAGGGAAAATGGGGGACAACGTGTGCATGTTGAAAGTGCTTATGAACTGGCTTAAGATGAAAATGGGTGTGACTGTGGCCCAGGACTCACTGCACTTCTGTTTCCTGAGGGCCCGCTACTGCCCTTGGGCAGGCAGGCAGCTGGCCCAGAATGCATCCCCTGGAAGATCCCAGGCACTCATTCCCAAGCAGGCCAACATGGGCCACAGTGGACCAATGTGTCTGTTCGACCACACCATCCCTGCCACGAGGCGGGGACTGCCATGGCTAGTCACCATGGCTGCCTGTCATGGCAAGGCATGGGGTGCTGGGGGCAGGGTGAGGCAGGGCCAGCTGCTGACATGCCCCACAAACATTCAGGGATTCAGTGGGGCTACTCCGAAGTAGCAGGTTTTCGGATCATGGGACTCTTAATAACGGTCACATCTGAATGTATATCATCATCCTACCATGTCACTGGAATGAGAAAAACACCCCACGGTGGCATAAATGAAGCTGCTGTGTCTCAGCTGATTTTCTGACTGTACATGAAGAGGAATTCTATTACATGTGCACAGAACAGAGCCGTGAGTAAAAGAAGAAATACCCCCATTTGAATGAATGCTAATGGTTTATAATAGCAGAGGATAATGCTTTCTTACATCACAGAGCTTTTATGAGGATTAATTATTTAATGTCTCTAAAGTGCTTTTAATGATGAAAAGTACAATGTACATGCTAAATCTTGACACTAGTAGTATTGCATAACTAATACCTTTGTGGAGTGAGGAATCTGGAGCGCTGCTTAGATGATCTCATGGAGAGGCACATGCTGCGTGGTTGTTTCTGTACTCGGGCAACCTGCATTTTGCATTCTTCCCTGCCAGTCAAATGATGATGATCCAAATGAAACTATGGTTGAGGCCATGCCTTCTTGAGTCTGAGAACGGGGGCTGATACTTGGTGAGTGCCCTTTGGGCTACAGCACAAGACAGGGTGTATACATTGCTATTGTTGATATCAGTTACCCTCCTGTTGCTGATAGACCTTGTTGTGCACGAGATGCAAGAGGTGTTGCAGATAAGATGGTGTGACACAATGATTGTATGGATGGTAGTTATTTACATTATAATATTTGTATTCTAGTAGCATTTTAGAGAGCATAACCAAGAGGAGTGCCCTGTTATGACTAATGGGCTGCCTGTGATCCACATGTAGTCTCCCCTTCCCCGTGCATGGCTAGGAGGACTGGGGTAACTTAAATAGACCTCTGAACACAGCCACGACTCCATTTCCCCACTTATAATCTTTATGGGCTACTTCTCTTTTACCCAGGGCTCCTCCGACCCACGAGAGTGCGCATTGGGCCAAACACACAAAATCAGATTCGCAAGTGAAAATCCAGCTGGAGCTGCAGCATCTGCAGGTGGGAGCATGATTACAGTTGATACTTCATATACGTCGCATGTCTTTGTTGCCATCTGGCATCAGGGAATTATATTTGTCTTGAAGTGGGGACATGTAGGCAAAATGCTTGGGAACCGCTGGGTTAGCCTGCTAGTGCAGCAGATTGGAAAAGGAGTTAGATATTCCCTTTCATCCCTTGAGCACCCACATCTCAAATATATTTACTTATTGGTGGGGGCTGGCAGGGGTGGGGTATTGCAGACAAAAAGAGAGATTCTGCAGCACACAGACAACGTATTTCTATGGTCATTCTCTGCAGAGAGATAAACTACTGTTCAAAATCCACAACATCTAAGAGTCTCTCTGAAGTAAGATTAAATCATCCATATCTCTGTTCATCCGAAAACATGTTTTACATCAAGATCAGATTTTTAGCTGGAATTGCCAAACTTCTTTCTATTCTGGATTGGATTCATAGATTGCAAAACATACTTGATCCATTTTATCACAGCTGATGACTTCCAGAAAATATACTGTATGTAGTAGACGTTTTTTTAACTGGGACATATGGTAACTCTGCTTTAGGTAGTACATGGTGCCAAGTTCCATCTTACATCTCCACGGTGTCATCCTTTTTATATCAAGTAAAATCAGAAACATCTGTCCTTCCTTTCATTGAAAATAAATTTTCCAAACAGCAAATTGAAATAGGTAATAGAAACACAAAAATAGGATAATAACACAGAGCCAAATTGTACTGTGTTTTGCAGTATATTCATCATAAAGACAAATTGCTTGTCGTTTTATTTACTAGCAACAAGCATGAATGTTTTGCTTTCTTTGCATTGTAAAGTTCTGCAGGAGTCATTGCTGTTCATCTTGCAGCCATGTGGAAAGTTAAGTTGTGTGTACAATCAACTTCCAATCTGTGAGGATAGTTACAAAAGTAAAGGCATAACACAAAACCTATCACTTTCCTGAAAATTTGATACAGTGCTCAAACTTGTCTGAAGTTTCTTTTTTAAAGTATTTCCATTAAAGATGCCTTCTTCATTGACATTATTCTATAACGAATTATCCTTTTCTTAATTCTTTATCAACGCATTATCCTTCCTTAAGATTTCAAAAGATGTTGGGTTTTTTTACATACTTTCTCATACCAATGGTTATTACAGAAAATTATGTCCATTTCAAAATTTGCAAAAGGAAACTGCACTGATCTGCATAAATTAAATGTTACCAATTGTTCTATAAAGATAGCTTTAGAATACGCTAAAAGAATCTCAACTTCTTGCCATAAGAATGTCCTGTCTTTTTGACATATCCTTGTAACTGATACCACTTAAAAACATATGTAGCTGTCCCATGTTGTGTTGGAGCAATGATCCATCAAGCCCAGCATCCTGTCTCCAACAGTGGCCACCTTTGGTCATAGACTCGTTACACAGAGTACACAACAGTTTGTAATGGAGTGATCCACAACCTGCTGTTCAGTCCCAGCTGCCAACAGTCAGAGGTTACATCCTCCGACCAACTTGATTGATAGCCGTTTATGGGCCTATCCGTCAAGAATGTATCCAATCCTTGTTTAAAGCCAGCTATGCTATTGGTCTTCACAACATCGTCTGGCAAAAGGTTCCACAAATTAATTGTACATTGAGTGGGAAAGTACTTCACTACGTTTGTTTTAAATCCGCTATCAGCTAGTTTCGCGTAGTGTCCCCTAGTTCTAGTGTTGTTTGAGAGGGTAAATAACAGCTTCCCATTTACTTGTTGCACACCACTCATGATTTTGTTAACTTCTATTATATCTCCTCTGTCATCTCTTCTCCAAACTGAAGAGCCCATAACTATTGAACCTCTACTCGTATAGAAGCCATTTCATACCCTTGATCATTTGTCTTGCCCTTCTCTGCACCTTTTCCAGTTCTATATCTTTTTTAAGATGGGGAGACTGAAACTGCACTTAAAACTCCAAGTTTGGTTGTAACATAGATTCATATGGTGGCATTGTGATATTTTCTGTTTTATTCTTTATCCCTTTCTGAATAATTCCTAACATTCCATTTGTTTTTTGGACCACTGCCAAATACTGAGTTAATGTTTTCAAGATTTTTCTCCTGAGAGGTAATACCTAATTTAGAAGTCGGGCTGAAACTCAGTTCTCACTTTTCTTTATGAGAATTGGGGTTCTTGGCTCATTCTTGCAAACAAGAACAAGCCGAGAATTGTCTGAATTCTTGCTGAGAAAAGGTAAGAAGCTTGAATAGCCCTCTCCCTGCACTTGCCAAAAAAAAAAAGGGGGGGGGGCTTTTACTCACTTGGCTGCCTGAGTCCAGGGGTACTGCTCCAGCTGCTGGGTCTCACCGCTGGATCTCTCCATGCTCAGCTTCTCTGTAGGGCGATAGGGGAAGTCTCCAAGGAGAAGACAAAAAAATAAAAATAAATCACTGTGCATGTTCAAAATGGCCACTGGAACAGTCTGCCAACGCCATTTTGGAAAAGAGCAGCCAATATGCACATGCTCAGACTGACTGCCCTCTTCCAAAATGGCACTGACTCTGCCAGCACCATTTTGGAAAAGGGCTGCACATGCTCAGAACAGCCCCAGTGGCCATTTTGAGCATGCATTTTTTTTTTTTGCCTTCTCCTCTGAGGCCTCCCCCATTCCCTGCAGAGAAGCCAAGAGGGGAGACACCCAGTGACTGGAGAAATCCCCCTGGACTCAAAAAGGCAGCCATGCGAGTAAAAGACCCCCCCTTTTTTTGAAGTGTGGAGGAGTGTTAGGTCCCCCCCCCAGATATCTTGCGAGCTCGTCTTGAGATCTTACTGATGGTTCTTGCTGCGAGATTCTCACGAGAATCATTTTGATTCTCATTTCAGCCCTATTTAGAACCCAGCATCGTGTGTGTATATTTAGGATTATTGTTTCCTATGTGCATTGCTTTGCACTTGTCAAAATTGAATTTCCTCTGCCGTTTGATTGCCCGGGGGTGTAAGGTGACGGTCTTCCTGTAATTCCTCGCAGTCTCCCTCAGTCTTAATCTTAACTGTCTTGAATAATTTCTGTTAGACAAGACTTGGCATCCTGGCTGCCCTTTAGATCTTGTTTACATGGGTTGGTTTTTGTACTAAAAAGAACTTCCTTCAGAAATATGTGTTTTTATTTATCATTTCACCATACTAATGGACCATCAGGCTGATAAGATCTTACATCTGGGTCTCTGCAAAGCTGAGCTGATTCACGTCACAGTTTTCATCAAATTTATGGCTAGTATAGATCTCAATGTTTTTGTAGGATTAGGCTGCTTGCACACGAGACGGGGAGGGGAGGGGGAAATCTGCTGCAAGCCAAAATCACAGCATGGGGAATCACGTGAAGTTCCGCTCGTGTACGTGGGGGCTTTAACGTCATTAGCCCATTTCTGCCGTGATTCCACTCATGGATGAAGGAGCTGGATTTTGAGCTCTGTCATCCGTGAGTAAAATCATAGCAGAAATGGGCTAATGATGTTTAAAACTCCACGCACATGAGCGGAGCTTTACATGATTTTGGCTCATGGCAGCCCCCCAATCTCGTGTACTTTTTACAACTTCTAATTATCAACCATGAGAAGAGGGAGCTGTGAGGGACAGACAGATTGAGGGAAGGCATTTACTGCAATGTGATTGCATGTAATGTGATTATGGAATTTAAAGTTAAGGATAATCAAACTGGTTTGGGCAAAATAACAACTGCTCCAAATTTCTGCCCACCCCTCCCACTACACACTTCTGCAATTTGGGGTTGGTCAGTTTTATTTTAAACATTCAGATTCGTGGGTCAGTATGTAATGACATTGATTGTCTGCTTTGAAAGAAAAGATTTCCCGCCATCAAACAAACAAAAAGCCCCCCACGTAATGTATAGCTAAATTATATCTCATCTTGTCAAGGAGTGAAACCATTCCTCGGTGGAATGATTCTGCTCTCCAGCAGGTTCCCCCCCCAGGTCAGGCAGAGCGTACTTCCTAGAAACAATTCCCCTTATTGTCTCTTATTCATTCAGCATCTCTTAAAATGAACATGAAACAAAACAGTCTACACAATAAACTTTTTATGAACCCATTCTTTTTAGAAGCATTCTTCTAGAGTCCAGCTCTAAGGCAGCACCCTTCCTTGCCTGTATTGTGGGGGTGGATTGGCTTCCACTCCCAATTAGCGTTGCCACCTATGTATATTTTTCCAGGGCAGCTATGAAAAATACATGTTGCAGGGCCTGCACTGGCACCTATGGCACCAAATGCAGGCCTAGCAACATGTATGTTTCATACCTGGCCTGGGAAAATATACATCGGTGGCGGCAACCCTACTCCCAATAGATCCGAAGAGTCTCACCTAGACATACCTAGGGCAAGTCTGAGCAGCGCTTCTCTTGGGAGTCTCTTCTCTGAAGACAAGCTTTGGGACTCTGTGCTCCAGTCTAAGATCTCAGTCTTTCCAGATATTTGTTGGACCCATACTGTGCAGTAATGTCTTTCCTAGGCCACTGCGGCTGAGTCCCAGAGTTTAAAACTGCCACCTCCTGCCTTCATCAAGAAGATCAAAGCCCCTTAGACAGCTCCTCGCAGAAGGGAATACCTTCGGCTTTCTTCCTCCTATATGTTCTCCTCTTAATGACTGGCCTTTATAGTAGCCAATCAACCTGGCCAGCAAGTCCTTATTCACTGCTGCCAGTTCTCAGGCAAGTAGTGTTTAAAAGGATAGCGATGGCCTCAGCCCCTTATAGCCAACTTGCTCGGTAGCGCTCAACAAGAAAATGCTTTAGGGATAGTTTTGCTGTCATTGCCTGATGCAACTCCCATTAAATACAAAGGAAGGTTTCCATTGACTTGAAAAACTAGGATAGGCCCTGAAGGAATTCCTGCCAGGCAGAGAAGGCGGCTCAGTCAAAAAATGAGCAACATTGATATCCGGTTTTCATTTTTCTTTCTACTTAAAAACTTTTCTAAGATTCTGGGATTTCTTTTAGATGACTTTTTTTTTCTTTTTTTTCCTTCTTTTTTTCCTCTAAGCAGTCGAATATTCCTGGTCAGACCTTAGTAAAAATAAACTGCGAGAGAGTTTTGGCTGGATAGGAGAGGGGGGAAATGTTTTCATTCTAAGTCCAGTAAGCAATGCATCTCAACATTTTGAATGCCACAGTGATAATAAATGACAGGGTCTGTTTATCAAATCTAGGCTTAATCCTGCAGTGCACCCGTTGCTCACATGAGTAGACCCGGCATAGGAATAACTAGCATATGAGAGAGTTAGGGCAGCCTGGTGGATAAGGTGTTGGACTTTGGAGACTAGGGTTCAAATCCTGCCTTGGTCATGAGCTCACTGGGTGGCCTTGGGCAAATCACCATCTCTCAGCCTCAGTTTTCCTTCTGTAAAATGGGAAGAATAGTAACTTACCTCACAGAGTTGTTTGTGAGGGTGAAACATTGTCTTTACAATCTTTACATAGGTAAAGATTGTAAAGCTCTGAACACTGGAAGTGCTATGTGAATGACTAACAACAATAATAGGGCACACACTGTGTCAAGTTCTGTTTGTCCCAACAAATTTGATTACTTCTAGAAAGTGCATGTTTCTATTTTAGAACGTTCTTTTTTCTTTTTTTTAAACTGCATTGAAGTATGATGTATCAGTTTAAGACAGTAAAAAAAAGACCGGCCATGTAATACCACTTTTAACTTTCTGACTGTACAACTAATTTAACCCCTTTTATTCAGTAAAGAAGTTAACTAAATTCAAATTGGGATCTCTAATTCCAGAGGATTTTTTCCCCCCAGACTGTTTGTGCAGAGCTGCATGCAAAAGGAGACCACCCCATGTCATTTTATGAATATAAAACAAAACAACGCTCACTTATGTTTCTACTTGGCTCAGGTTATAACCAGCATAGCAGCTGGGTATCTGAAGACCATCAAAAGGATCTTAGAGACAGGTGGGGAAGGAAGGTAGGTAACATTAGAAAGGATTATTTTAAAACAATAAATATGTAGAAATTATTTTGAAATGCCTTTATGCCACATTATAAAATGAAAATTCCACTCTGATATTTGCTGATATTTTAAGTAAATGTGACTGCCAAGTTAAAGCTCAGTTAGTGGCTATGATTTATCACATGCAAGTTAACTAATCTTTATGTATATTTGTGAAGATCACAGCAGGCATAAAATAATATTGTATTTAATAACATGTTATTCCTTGGTTTGTTTGATTTAAAAAACTTCTGCATAATCCGGCAGCTACTGAGCACCAGTGCTAGACCTTGGCACCAGTGCAAATCCCATTCACTGCAATGGGATTCATTTTGGCAATATGGATAGGGTCCAGCACTAAACAGCCACGGGATCACACCCATAATGAAGCTTTCAGTATCTTGTACAAATGCAGACAGAGAGAGAAAGGCATGGTTTTTATTAGAGCTGAAACAGATAGGAAAAAATTATCACTAGTTAGTATCTGGTATTCCAGATAGCTTGGCAATTATTAACACCAAACCAGAACACTGGATGTTTGCCAAATAACCACATTACTGCTTACTGCATAACTGGACCAGTCTGGACAGAGGGAAGGAGTAAAAAGCTACCTTGATTGTGTGCTCACTTGCACCAGCAAATTTAATGGGCTTAGCACTCATTGGGTACACATCATCTCAAAGGATCAGGCCCTGAATGTAGTGAATCAATGAATAAATATGCACAATGCTGTTGGTTTAAGTAATTATGAAACTTAAGCAATGTTATGTTTGTTCGCCATTGTGCCCTGGCTTAGTGTTAGCTAGAGCCAGCCCCATAACCAGAACATTGGCACAGGACTGCAGGTGGGGAGAGAGGGAATTGTTGCAATTATGTTTGTCTTCAGAAGAACATTTACCATGCAGACATTTTCTTATCAGAATTGCAATTGCACCTCTCTAGCCTTAGGCCTACGGTTACTCATGAGTCTTCAGACATCTTACATCTGCAGACTAACAAACTGAGGGAGAAAGACCAGAGTAGATCTCTAGCTGAGTGGCTAGTGATCCAACAGGAGTAGATGGTTTCTTTGCCCTCAGATGAGAGCAGAAGAAACTCTGGTAGCCAGCAGATGGCAGTTGCTAAGGCCTTTTTTACATGAAACACATCCACTCATGCCCATGCAGTGAACATGCGTGGGTGCATCCCGTTTGAAAGCTGTGGCGGGTGGGTGGGTGTGCATGCATGTGCGCTCCCGCAAAACACGGACCTCCACCCACCGCCCCCACACGAAGCAACCAGCAAAAATGCAGGTTGCTCCATGTGGGGGCATGGGTGGGAATGGGTGTGTGCCCATTTGCACATACACACACCCCACACTGCCACCTCAGCAGTGCAACCATGGACCGTTGCTGGGGGGCAGTCCATTTAAAAATGGCCTAAGACTTAGAGCACATGGGAAAGGGTAGCAAAAGGAGAACATGGGTGTAGTCCTACACTACGGTATTGGGGAGGTGCTGAGAAAGGGGCCTGTGATGTAAATGTGCCAAAGGAGGTTCTGATGCATGTAAACAAAGAGGGTTGTTGGATGTCGCTGTAAGCTAAATCTGCACTATGGTGAAGAGGTTGATTCTGGCAGGTTTGTGATTAAGGGTGAGCAGTAGGGATGGGTGAACGCAGTTCGTAAGTTCGGAGTTCGGCCCAAACTCGGCCTGTTCGGACGACCGAACGCGAACCCAAACCCGAACATACCGAACAGAACCAAACACCGAACGGCGAAATGGCCGAACAGTTCGGTCAGTTCGGATCGCGTTCGGGTGAGTTTGGGTGGCAAAAAAAGGTTCACTGTAGGGTGACAGGGAGGGGTAGTACTAGTCACTGAGGAGCAGACTTCCAGGCACCAGGGGTGGAGAGGCTTGCAAGAAATGAAACTCCCTCCCCCCTTCCCAACACCTTCTGAGCTAGTCACTTTTCCTGAACTGCAGGCGTTGAGTAGCATTATTAGATTGCTTTAAGTTTCATTTCAGTTTTGTACGGAAATGAAACTTAAACCTTAAACTGAAACCTTGTGTTTGTGATTCCCCCTCCCCCCATCCCATGTAGAGAGAGATAGAGAGATATAGATATAGAAAGATAGAGAGATAGGTTAGGAATAGTAGTTGTAGGAGTTAGCTTAGTGATAGAGATAGTGTTAGTGATTTAGTTTTAGTGTTTGTAGGAGTAGGCCTGTGTACTTATTAGATAATCCATTTAGTTCATAGCATTTAGAATAGTTAGTAGCAGTTAGATTTAGTGTAGATAGATAGATATAATATTAGATTA
>QEPC01013002.1:6776387-6793150 GCA_003113815.1 Sphenodon punctatus | reverse complement strand
CTAGGGCTGATGCGGCAGCAGCTTTTACCACGCCGCGATTCCGTTCCGCCATTTCGGAACTGCCCGCGCCACACCGCGACTTTTCTGCGGATATTCCGCTAATTCCGCCGGAATTCTGCAAATCGCGGAATTGCGGAAAAATCGTGGAAAAATTGCGGAAATCGTGGAAAACCGCTATTCCGCTATTTTTTTGCGCTGGCGGAATTGCGGAAATCGCGAAAATGTCATGTTTCCACGATTCCACTAAGTTGCGGAATTAAATAAGCGGAACCACGGAACCGCGGAATGAAACCATGGAATGAAAGCCTCTGCCATGCTGTTCCACTAATTGCGGAAACACTGTTTCCGCCGGAAATAGCTACCGCTGCGATATTCCGCTACAGCCCTATTTGCAGCAGCCCTTGTTGCACTGAAAAAGGAAGCCAGTGAGTTTGCAAATGTTGTTGTTTTAGTGATGGGCTTTGTATTACACATGAAGCAGAAATGTGTGAATGTAGAAATATGTAGTATTTCTTCATTCCATATTTTCCAGCTGGAACAAAAACAAGAGCATGGATGCGGTCACCTGGAGGTTGGACAAAAGGATTGTACTAGGGCCCAGTTTGAGAAGCCAAATTTTTAGGACTGGTGATAGCTCTGCTGTCCTCCTCCTAATGTTTCAATTCCTGTTCCTATCAGACAGACTTTAGTGGAGTCATTCTTAGCACATAGGGAAATTTTTCAGCACCCTTAGCCATGCTGAGCACTGATTTAACTCAGCAAAAAAGGTGCTCCTGATTTCAGTGAGTAATGCAGTGCAGTGTTGATAAGGAACCCATTTATGATCCTAGCCGGTATGCAAGACTACCCTTTGTTTCTGGTAGATCCAGACTAGTTCATCCTAGGCTTTACGTTAGATCAGGAGATAAGCGTCAATCGGGAGTTGGTTAGCAGCAGTTAGCTAGGCTGTGTTGTGAGCAACAAGAATAAAGTTCTCTCTTTTAACCCAAGAAGACTACTATGTCATTCATTTCTGAAGCTCCCATTACACTGGGACACAACATGAATAAAGGTGTGAAAGCCCACACTGTCGTCCTATTAAATTTGCAAAAGCAAGATTTTCTTTGGAAACCTTTGTGGAGTCCCTAGGAGACTGAGATTCAGAATCTGGCTATGTCCATCTGCATGATTATCATTCCATTCAGGTAATTACGTTTTGCTTATTGACACATCAATGATTGTATAAACCAGTGGTTCTGAAGCCAGTTGTTTTGTACTGAGTCTGCAACTGCACTGTTAACTTTTCCTTCAGTAAAGCCAGTTTTTCCTGTATCAAAGCTAAAGTGCAGCAGTCTTTCTCTGCTGCGTTCTGGATCTTAATTGCAAAGCTCTTCTAGCAATAATCTGGACATTTAATTAGCAAGCTTTTTATTGTTTTTCTTCCTCTTCTCTAGCTTCTCACCCTCCTCTCCCCTTCTCCCTGTCCTGTACTAAGGTTTTAACCTTTAAAACCCTAAACAGCTTGGGCCCCTGGTATCTGAAAGATTGCCTCTTCCTCTGTGCTCTGTTGAGGCCTCTGAGGTTGGGTGAGGGCACCCTCTTACAAGTGCCAACTGCCCATGAAGTTGTTACAACGAGGGCATGCAGGGAGGCATTCTTGGTAGCTGCCCCACCAAGGGAATTATGGAACTCTCTCCCCTTGCAGGTCTGCTTAAGTCCGAGCCTGCTTGTCTTGAATGTCTTCTGGAGGAGATGTAAAACCTTTTTGTTTGGCCAGGCGTTTGGTAAGCAGGAATAGGGTTGGGGGAAGAGGATTGATGGATGGTAGGTAGGGATAAAAGATGGTTGGGGTGATGGTTGTGGTGTAAGAGATTTTAATTTATTTAATTTTTAATGCTGTGAACTGCCCTGAGTCTATGGAGAAAGGCAGGGTAAAATGTGAAAAATAAATAAAGATAAATAAATAAAATAAGGGAAGCCTCTCCCCTGCCCCATCCCATGCACACACTGTAACCCATTCTTCCATCTCCTGACTCAACTCTTTCACCTATCTGTCTATCTCCCTGCTTCATGTAGGGAGTGGAGAGCGTTAGGGACAGCCTTTTTAACAAGAGCTCCAGAGGTGACCCTGGAAACTACAGACTGGTAAGCCTGATATCAGTGCTGGGCAAACTGGTGGAGACCATTGTTAAAAAGAGAATTAATAGGCATATTGACAAGCATGATTTGATGGGTAAAATCCAGCATGGCTTTAGCAAAGGGAAATCATGCCTCACTAACCTATTAGAATTTTATGGGATTGTTAATAAGCACGTGGATAGGGTGATCCAGTTGACATAGGAAATTTGGATTTTCAAAAAGCTTTTGACAAAGTCCCTCACCAGAAACTTCTAAGCAAGTCATGGGATGGGATAAGAAGAAGAGCCTTTTCGTGAATTGTTGGCTGGTTAAAAGATAGGAAACAAAGGGCTGGAATAAATTGTCATTTTTCAAGTCGGAGAGGGGTAGATAGTGGATGCCTCAGGTGTTGGTACTGGGACCAGTATTGTTTAACATTTTCATTAATGATCTGGAAAAGAGGATAAAGAATGAGGTGGCTAGATCTGCAGATGACACCAAATTTTTCAAGCTAGTTAAGGCCCAGGAAGACACTCAGGAACTACAGAGGGATCTTGCATGACTAGGTGAATGGGCAATGAAATGGCAAATGAAATTCAATGTTGATAAGTGCAGGTGATGCACATTATCAGAGTCGGACTTAGGAATTTTGCACTCCTAGGCCCTTCTCAGGCTGCTGTCCACGAGCCAAGCCTCACCCTAAAGCCAAGTCCCACCCCCAAGCAGCAAAACAGACAAGCATGTGTACAAAATATCCAATCCAAGGTAAACACAGTTGAACACAGACACAACATCTTAAGAAGGCACACTCCTGGTTGCTACCCAGGCAGTGGCCTGGTGCGTTGTAGGTCTGCACCACAGCTGCCAGGCTACCTGCACATCCTATTGTACTATTATACTATTATGCTACATTAAATTCAAAGCTTGCAAATGTTTATCAACAGAAGTTGGTTCATCTGAGCTACTTTGTCTCCATCTCTTACATTTTGGACCAACACAGCAACCAGACTCTGACACTGTCACATAGACCCATAAGCGTAGAGTTATGGAAGGTGGGGGGGATGTTTCCCCTCAGACTCATTACACAATATCATCGTACATTGTGCCTTAAAGCTACAGAAATGCACACTCTCCCTCCTCCTTTATAGCAAGGAAACTTTCCCCAGTGTCTTCCTTTCAACCACCATTTTTTCCAAGTTGATATTTTGCCATCAGGCTAGAATTTGGGAGGAAGTCTGTTGTTGTTGATTATGATGATGAAGAGCAGAACAGGTTAATAAATATGACTCTCCTTTTCAATTTTAACAGTCACTGGGACAGTGGGACACAACTATTTCCATGAATCCATGCAAACATCTGACCCCACCATAAATTATCTGCTGCTGCTTTCTCCACAGTGCTGGAAAATTCAGCCACACACACACTCATAACCATCAGAAATGTTTAAGAGGGCATGACCATTTTTATTTAAAAGACATTAATAGGCTAAATGCATCAGTCACATCAGAAATAAAATATATATTTTTGAAAACAGTAATTGTTAATCAACGCTGGTTACCAGAACACTTAGTACAGGTACTGGGTGTAAGGTGAAAGGTAACTTTCAGAAACAAAACCTAAACTGCTATCATGCTGCTCTACTACAGAGAAAGGGAACTTCAGGGCTAAATGTGGCCCATGGTGCAGTTTTATTTGGCCACATTCCAGCCCCTGGATCCAGTTCTTACTGCCGAGCATGGAGAGACCGAGCTCAAGGTAAGGAAGCAGAAATGAGGGCAGGCACTCAAGGACAGAGGACAGATCTATCATCTGAACCCTTCTCTTCCTGAGTGCACCCCTGCCTCCAACATCTGGCACTCAGGCCATGGAGCTTCTACTAATGGTCAAAGTGGCCACTGGGAGGGAGAAGGTTCCCCATCCCTTACTCTACGAACACAAAGAGAAACAGTAGCTAGGTGGTGAATGGGGAAATGGAGGTAGCAGGGTCGGTATTACTACTACTACTAACAATCATTATGGAGCCATGGTATAATTGGTGGATGCAGGCAATTATATTGGCTTCCTTCAAACTGATTTATTATAGTCCTTTCAAAAGTACATATTCTGCTTTTAAGTATTTTCAGACCTCTCTGTGAAGATAATCAAAAAATGCAGGAGGAAACAGGAACAAAGCTGTGACAAAAGACAATTCCAGCCCCATTTGCCAGCCAGCTCCTGAATATACTCTTTGAGCCCTTTTGAACGCGGAGTGTAACCATGGGGGTCTCCCCAATTCCCCTGGAACTGTCACTGAACTGAGATAGCTGCAAAAGTTTTCCAGCTCAATTTAAATACAGTCAGAAGAATCCCCTCCCGCCGCTCCCCCCCCCCCCATGAAATTTAATGGGAGTTATGTGCCCGTTACCTGGAATGTGGACATTGAGGGGAAACACACACCACCAGCTGAGCTCCTGCGAAGCCATGTGGCATCAAACCACACACACTGGCACTGTTCAGCTAGCCTCTCTGCAGTCAGTCTCCAGAGTTCGGTGCACGTACTGGCTAACGGGCAGCTCGCAACTGAGCTGCTGCTGCTGCCTGCAACCTGGTGCGCCTGCTCCCGCACAACTTCCAAGCTGCACACGACAACACCACCAACCGAGAGAGTTCCTTCCCCCGCATGTGAGACTGTGCACCCTGGGCTGGAAGAGGAGGAGGCGGGACCAGTGAGGGGAGAAAGGGTGGGGTCAGAGAGGGTCGGAGGGGAGGGGGACCTCCCAGGCTTTGACTGTGTGGGCTGCAATGCCAGTCCTACCAGAGCAACAACAACAACAAAAAGGAGTGGAGCAGCGGCACAATTGCCGCCCCCCAGAAAACACCGCCCAAGGCCTGGGCCTAGGGAGCCTGCCCCTAAGTCCAGGCCTGTGTACATAGGAAAAAATAATCCTCACTTTACATACATGATGCTAGGTTCTGATCTGGGTGTAACCACTCAGGAGAAGGATCTGGGAGTCATTGTGGATGGTTCCTCGAAGACATCATTTTGGTGTGCAGCAGCAGTCAAAAAGGCAAACCGAACACTAGGCATTATTGCAAAAGGAATAGAAAATAAAAGGGAAAGTATTATAATGCCACTGTATAAATCCTTGGTACGACCCCACCTTGAATATTGTGTGCAGTTCTGGTCACCCCATCTCAGGAAAGATATAATAGAATTGGAAAAAGTTCAGAGAAGGGCAACAAGGATGATAGAAGGAATGAGTTGACCTCCATATAAGGAGAGGCTCAACAGTTTAGGGCTGTTTAGCTTGGAGAAGAGGCAATTAAGGGGAGGATATGGTAGAAGTTTATAAAATCATGAGCAATGTGGAAAAAGTAAATAGGGAACTGTTGTTTGCCCTTTGTCATAATAAGAGAACAAGAGGACACACACTCTAAAGTTAAATAGCAGCAGATTTAAAACAATCAAAAGGAAGTACTTTTTCACTCAGTGGACTGACAATACGCAGTGAAAGCCAGCACTATAGCTAGCTTCAAACAGAAACTAGATACATTCTTAGAAGATAGGGCCATAAATGCTTACTAGCTGGGGCTTAACCCCCCGGCTACTGGTAATTGGGAGTGGTTAGCAGGAGATGAGTCAGACCTCCGTCACCTGTACCTATTACTTACCTTGAGCTACTATAGGTGGCCACTGCTGGAGACAGGATGCTGGGCTCGATGGACCATGGGTCTGACCCAGTATGGCACTTTCGGTCTTATGGCAGGGCCACCCAAGTGCCTGCCAATGAATGTGCTAGTAACCCTCCCCCACAAAAAGCACACTGGTGACTATGTGTAAAGCCATGCTGAACTAAACTAAACTCGGAATAGCAACGTGCATTGTTCAAACTCTTCAACCCACTGTTACACTTCCTCCATCGTTGGATCTCTGAAACTGATTGCCCCTATGAGGATGCCGCAGCTGGGCAATATCACCAGATGCTCACTATTGTATTCCTTGGAAATACTGTGTGAGAAGTACAAGGCTCCATGCTTTGGATATACTTTACCTTAAATAGCAGCGTGTTTTTTTTGCCTCTGAGAGTAATTCATTGCTCCTATTATTACAAAAATATTCGAATCAAACACAACTTTGGGGGGGGGGGGAAATCACTGAGATTTATCACTGTTTGGATAAATAAACTTCCTCTAAGGGAGCATAGATTGTACTTAATTTAAACATTCCCCAAGACTGGACATTTCTTCTGGTAATTCAGGCATGCGATTTTAAAAGAATTTCATGATAAAAATCTGGGCATGTTACTTGATGCCTTAAACTAGGGTATATGAATGGGGATTTTTTTTTCCCCCTCTTCACAAACTTTCATAAAGAGCTTTGGCTGAATTTAATTGAACCAAACAGTAAAACCTTCTGCTGGATATCGCCCGAGCGCTTACAGTATTAAACAACTAGAAATCTGGAAGAGATTCATTGAACTCGGTACCAGACTTTCATTTTAGGGCCATTTAGTCAAGTTCTCCAAAAAAAAACAAAAAACCACAAGACTATAAATCTGTTTAGATGTTCAAAACTGGTGAAAATTATATTACATTTATTTGCTATACTGATCCTATCCCTCAGCCGCGCCGACATCATTTAATGCCAAACTGATAGTATAGTAGTCAATTATTTTAATTATGAAACAGCACCTTCAGATGAGCATGATGAAAATGATCTGATCCCAGATTTGCAACTTCAGCAAAATAGTCAAGAATGAGTTTTTGAACATTTCAACTCAAAATCTGCTTTGAAACCCACAATTTTGCAAGATTCTTCCATTGCTAAACTAGTAGACAAATTCATCCCTGTCCCTCTTGTCTCCTGGCTGACACATCATTATCCACCAGTAGCGCTGTCAGGTTCGGTCCACAAAAAATGTTTTTTTCCCGGAAACCTCTTATGGAAGCACAAGGAATTCTGGGTGTGTTATAATCCCAATGACTTTTAACTCTCCCCAGCTACTTTAGTAGAGGAGAAACCACTGAAGGGTAAATGTTCATAACAGCAACATCCACATAGCTTCCACTAAGTACAGCTAAAGATCTGTGAGTTGCTGAGACCCTGTCATGTGTAGATTCTACCTTCCTAGATCCTTCCATATGCAATCTCACTTCACCTTAGGAGTGTGCATTTTGTTTTTGTTATTAGAGTAACAAAAACAAAAGAGGGCTCTTTTGTTTTCATTACTGAATAATGAAATGAACAAAAATAGTAATGAAATAACAAAATATTTTTGTTTTTATGAGATAATAGAAAACCACAGAAAGATGCAGATAACTCCCCCCCCCCTTAATTTGGATGAAGGGGGGGAGTGTACCCCAAATAGAGGGCATTATGCCTGCCAACTTTCAGAAAGATTGGATAAAGTGATCTGATTTTATAAGCAACTGAATCTTTTAATTTTAAGAAAAACTGCATACACATTTTTGGCTGTAACATCTTTGTCTTCTATCCCATTTTGACAAAACCTGGAAAAATTATCTCGCTCCCCAAGATCACTACCTCTACCAAATTTCAGAAACATTGGGTAAAGGGTTCTGATATTATAAACAATTTACTTATAAATACTTTTCTGGCTGTAACATCTTTGTATTCCATTCAGTTTACATGATATTTGGCAAGATTGTATCTCACACCTTCAGGACCATCTGTGCCGAATTTCAGAAAGGTTTGATTAAGAGCCTCAGTTTTGATAAAGGTCCTCCTGCCCCCACCTGTGGTGTTCTCTGCAAGTTGATGGATACCCCCATGCACCTGAGGTGCCCACCCAGACTGAAGCTTGTGTCAAGCAGCAGAGATGATAGATATCTCCTCTGGCCAATTGGCTTGGCATTTCAAAGACACTCACACCCCTGGGACAGAAATGCATTTGGTCTTTTTTACTGCATACTTCCAGGTTTTCAGGACCAACCCTGGGCGACTCTGAGGCGGGCATAGAAGGGACATAACTGGGACTTGAGGTAGCAAGGCAGAGGGAAGGGGAAAGAATCCCAGCAATCAGGAGACCATGGTTCACACATCCAGGCTGGCCAATTGTCATCACAATCACATCCTGCAGCACAGTGACAGAAGACACCAGAGAGTCTCTTTTTGGCTCTTCCTAAGCAGATGCTTCCAAGTTCTCAGTAACAAGGGGGGAGGGGTTGGGGTGCTCACAACACAGAATGATATGGGTGACATTTATGCTGGCCAACTGGCATCACAAACACATCTTGTACCACAGTGACAAACGTAAGAGAATCCGTGGCATAGGGTCATTCTCTCCAGTTGCTGTGCAGGATTATAAAATGGGGACCCTTTATTAAAATTTTCTGAAATTTGGCAGAGATGATCCTGAAGGTGTGAGGTACAATCCTTCCAAATCTCATCCAAGTTGGATGGAATACGAAGATGTTACAGCCAGAAATACAAGTACAAGTAAATTGCTTATAACATCAGGACCCTTTCTCCAATCTTTCTTGGCAGAGATAGTGCAGGGTACAATCTGTCGAGGTTTGTTGAAATTAGATGGAAGACAAAGAAGTTACAGCCATAAATGGATATGCAGCTTTCTTAAAATCACAAAATTGATTGCTTATCAAATTGGATCCCTTTATCCAATATTTCTGAAATTTGGCGGACATAATGCTCTCAGTTTGGGGTACAACTGCCCCATGTTTCATCCAAATTGAATGAAAAACAAAAAGGTTACAGCTGAAAATGTACTTTGCATTGAAACCAATGGAAATCAAGAACGAAAGGAATAACTAAAAAAGACTAATGGAAGATAATGAAAACAAATGACATTTTAATAATGAAAATGAAAAGAATAACAAAAGTAAAAGAGAGTTACTTTGCACAGCCCTACTTCCATCTTAGCTGTTTTCCCCTTTAAGCCCATCTGTGTCTGTTTTCTACACATCCTTAACAGCCCTGTTTTTATACCTCTGGTATACATAAAGTCTGGCACGTTTCTCCCTATCAATATATACCCTTGTCTAGTCACCTTGTCTTATCTAACCCCACCCTTTACTGCCTCTTTATATGCTGTATTTGCTCAGTTTATATTTTTGACTGGCTATGCTACATGCCTGAGGAAGGACCCTGTGTGGCCTGCAAGCTTGCTTATTTCCACCACCAGCAGTTGGTCCAATAAAAGATATCCTTCTAACTACTTTGCTTTGGTCTCTGTTAGCTGGGACCAACACAGCAACCACACAATCTCTTTGGAGTACTGAGCAAGGGCCTAGCTAGGTTGGAAATAGACCATCCTCCCCACTCTCTTAGTGGCAGGGGATGCAGCTGCACCAAGGAGTGGGGGTGGGGTAGGGTGCATCTACACTCCCTGTCCCAATTTATAGCTACACCCATGTTGCTGAGCTACTATATATTTGATCAGTGTCAGGGGAACACACATGAACACGCTCCTTTCACAGCACATGCACAGAAGATAGCAGAAAAAGATGGTGGATGTCTTCTTATATTACATAGCTAACCTATTTTATAAAATACATGGCTATAAATCTGATGTATGGCTGAAGATTTGGCTTGCTAGTTTTAAACAGCAGTAACTATCTACTTATCAGCTTGCCTACCCATCACCCTACATGCGTCCCTTTCCTTCACAGTAATTGGAATGATTCCAAATGTTCTGTGACATCAGAGCATCTAAACCAGTCCTCGCGTGGGCTCTTAAATAGGTGTTTCTTAGCTATTTTATATAGCTACAAACATGTATTAAATATATATCAATATTAAAAAAACACTTCAGTTTAAGGGGCTACTTAATGCATGCACTAACAAACTTGAGCTCCAAAGAGAATAGAAATTTCAGCTTTAAGGCCCTCTACCCAAAGTTGTGCTCCACATAAGCAGTAAAGACAGAGTCCAGTCTCACGTATTGTGCTCGCTTATAACTTAGGCTCCATACACCCACACTTTGCCCTGGTCTTTCAGCCCCAGTCCTCTTCCTCTGCAGGATGGAGGCAAAACTGGGGATGGGGACAACATAGGGAAGGTGTCTGCTAACTCCACATGACAACACTGGATCTAGGATGGAACCAGGAGGTCAGTGCCGCTGTCACAACTCTACCCAGGTTGGGAGGCTGTGGCAGCCACAATCTGGGCTGGGTCGGGCCACCCACCACACATTCCCATGGCTGGGCCAGGCCATTGAGAGGAGCGGGTAGATGCAGGAATGCATAGCTGATTGGCCCCGTGCCATGCCCAGCACCTTGCACCCAACATGATGGGCAACCATGGTAGCCAGTGACAGCTGGCCAGCCATGTCAGCCCTGATCTGGGTCAGATAATGTTGGGCCACAGCAGATGTGGGCTGCTTTGCCCTGGCGGACTGTAGTCCGGACTGTAACCTGGAGCTAGTCTGGGGGTGAGAGCCTGGACTAGCTGCCAATACGCAAGGAAGAAATCCTGGGCCAATATCTGACGGCCCCTAAACAGACGTGTTGGTAGCTCATGGGCCAAATCATGAAAAAGTGGGCCGCATCAGGCCACCATTACATCTGTTTTTACCCATTGCTGCTGGATGGGATCCAGGCTAGATTACTGCAATTCATTCTATATGGGGCTGCCCTTGATGACTGTTTGGAAGCTGCAGCTGGTGCAGAACACGGAGGCCCAGTTCCTTTCAGGGGTGGGTCGCCAACAGCACATTACACTGGTGCTTTATAGTCTGCACTCGCTTCCTGTAGCTTACTGGGCACAATTCAAGTTTAAGGTCTTCATTTTGACCTTTAAATGACTGAGGCCCCACCTATCTGAAAGACTGCCTTTCCTACCGTGCTCCACGGCAACCACTGCAGTCAGACAGGAGTACTCTTTTGTGGGTACCACCTGCCATTCTTGTTCATATGAGAGTGTTCTTGGCTGCTGCCCCAGCATCGTGGCACTCCCTTCCCCTGGAGGTCTGTCGGAACCTGAGGATATTCTGGAGGCAGTGTAAGACCTTTCTTTTTGGCAAAGTGCTTAGCAGGCAAGAATAGGGGTTAGGGTGGGAGGGTTTTGTGGTGAGGGTGTGGTTTCTTAAGGGATTTTTAATGTTTTATAGTGTGTTTGATGCTGTAAGCTGCCCTGAGCCTATGGGGAAGGGCGAGGTAGAAATAAATACAAATTTGTGTGCACCTAGACAATTCTCCCTACTACTCAGAGTTAGGAGTAGACAGTTTTTCAGTAATCCCCTGCTCAAGAAAGTGTTGTGAGGGCAGAGGAAAATTATGCTGAATGATAGGGGTGGGAATTCCGGTTCTCCCGAGAACCGATATTGCTGGTATTTGGGTGTATCGGATTAATCCGATAAATCCGATACTTTACCTGTATCGGCATACCGGATCATTAACATTGGGCGCTTTACCGTTTTTTTTACCTTGTGGCCATTGAGATAAACGGCCGCAATGTAAAAAACCTGGTAAAACGCCCAATGTTAAAGATCCGGTATGCCGATACTGGTAAATCTGTTACCGGGGAGATCCGATACCTTTAACTCCGGTATCCGGTATTCTCTCCGGTCTTCCACCCCTACTGAATGAGGTCTGTTTCTCCCAATCCTGTGGCAGTTCTCCTTGGTGCTCTTCCTCCCTGCTGACTAATGCTCCAATGCAGCTAACTCTGAGATGGGGGGAGATGTTTATACAGCAGTGGGTTTCCCCATAATATATTTGTAGCAGAACAGTGTTTCAATGCAGCTGGATCTACATTGGGGTCAGCTGCAGCTTCCCTGCTGGTTTTGCACTGTCAGTGTTGGTGAGGTGAGGGCTGCATGTAGGATACAGGCACTCAGGGCCAGTCTTAAAATTTGTGGGGCCCAGGGCAAAGATAAAATGAGGGGTGCCTAGTGGCCCCTCCCCTTTCCCCATGGCCCTGTCTCATCAGGAGCAGCCTCTTTGTGGTCCTAAAGGTGTTAATGTTTGGGGCCCCAGAAACAGAGAAAATAGTGGGGCCTGGAGCAGTCTCCCTGTGATAAAGCCAGCCCTGCAGGCACTTGGTTATACAGGAATGTTGGCCTGGTAGTGGCCAATGGCAGCCAAAGCCCCGTTTTGCCATGTTGGGAAACAAGCAGGAGGCAGAAATGCCACCCCTTCCCAACCTGAGGCCCATTGTTATGTTGCAGAAACAGCAGGGGAGATGGAGTAACTTCATTAACAAATGTGGCAGTGGCCCACTGTGACCTGTTTTAGCCCACTGGCCACCATCACATTTGGTAAGGACCATCTAGTAGTTTGGCCAGGAGTTTCCCTGCACATGGTGGCAACTAGATGAGGCTGTGACTCCGGAGACCTCCAGAGTTGCAGTCCGGGCTATCTGCCACCATGCCCGGGGAAAGGCCTGCCCAACCAGGCTATCGTGTGGTAGCCCACTGTTCCCAGCCTGGTCCAGAGTGGCCCCCATGATAGGTGGTCATGATAACAGTCATTGGCTGCCATGGCCACCCATCAGAGGGGGGGAAGGCAGGCCTCTGGGTGCAGCGTGGAGGGTGGGGACAGTAGGCCACATGTTCGTGCTACTCCTGCTCCCAACTGCATGAACATTTGTGTGGCTCCCACCCCACCCGCCTGGGCCCAGATGCATGAACATTTGTTCTATGGCTGGACCTGACCCTGACTGGCAAGCAAGTGGCTTCTAGGGATGTGTGAATGCAGTTCGGAAGTTCGGGGTTCGGCTCGAACTTGGGGTGTTTGGCCCATTCGCGAACACCCTGAATCCAAACTGACCCCCGCCCAAACCGGTCGAACAAAATTTGAATTCCGAACCTGTTCAGGTGGGGGTAGGGAGGAACCCAGTTTTCCCTCCTCCCTCTAGGCTGCATGGGTGGAAGGGGCACTGGAGAGCACCTCCCCTCCCCCAACCCTGCCCAGACTCGTAAAAAAAAATGTGTAACCCTCCCACCCCAGGGATTGCCCTACCTGGTGGTGCTGGAGCTCCGACCCCAGGTCCATTGGCGGGTCCACCGGCGGCAGCGCTCCGGAGCGCTTCAGGCCACTACTAGGCCTTCCGGGTCAAACCAGAAGGCCTAGTAGCAGCCTGAAGCACTCCAGAGTGCCACCACTGCTGGAGCCGCTGCCACCACTGAACCCAAAACCGGAGCCCTGGCACCACCAGGTAGGTTGGGCTCCAGGTCCATCAGCGGCGGTGGCAGGTCCAGTGGGTCTGGTGCCGGCGGCGGCACTCCGGAGTGCTTCAGGCCACTACCAGGCCTTCCGGTTTGACCCAGAAAGCTTAGTAGCGGCCTGAAGCGCTCCGGAGCACCACCACCACCACCGGAGTCGCCTCCAGACCTGCCGCTGGACCCGCCACCAGGGCTGGAGCCAGAGTCCCAACACCACTAGGTAGGGCGATCCCTGGGATGGGGGGTTTTAAAAAAAAAAAATTAGGAGGCTGGGCAGGGGGGAGGTGCTCCCCGGCGCCCCTTCCACCTGCACAGCCAGGAGGGGGGAGGGAAAACCGGGGGTGCACCCGAACAGTTCGAACTTGAACAGTTTCTGGTTTGTCCGAAGCCCCCGGTGTTCGTACATCCCTAGTGGCTTCCTGGTCTGGATCAGTTTGTGACAGCAGCGCTCCACCATCACATATGTTTCGCCCATTGTCCCCAGTCCCAATGTTGCCTCAACCTGCAGAAGAAGAAGATTAGAGCTAAAAGACCAGGGCAAAATGTGGGTGCATAGAGCCTAAGTTATAAGAAAGTACAATACGTGAGACTGGACATTGTCTTTACTGCTTATGTGGCACACAACTTAGGGTAGAGGGCTTTAAGTTAGAATTTTTATGTTTTGGGGAGATTAAGCTTGCTGGTGCATGCCTTTAATAGCCCCTTTAAATTGAAGGCTTTTGGATATCAGAATTCCCTTGTTTTTTTAAAAGGAAACATTTTAAAACCCCATCACTAACATAATGAATTTGTGAATATATTGACTTCTCTTTTAAGTTACATCTAGCACACCAAAATTCATCAAATCCCATCACCCAAAGCTCATCATTGGCAATTCAAAGGGCAAAATAGACTTCTGACTCATCTTTTAGTGGAGCACTATGCTGATTTCTTGTATAAAGTATGCTGTCAGCCCAGTCAATCTAGAGAGAGGTAAAGAATTCCTCTGAGCTCAGCTGGAGTTTTTGTTTTTTCTTGCTGTGTGTGCATGCAATGAGAAATAGTCTTGAGACCTCTTTGAGAATAGTTCCAACCATAAGGAATGCATCTTCCCTGTTTGTTAGTTCAGTGCACTGCCACCAGTCTGATTGCCGCATGAAGCCTTTTTGCAAGCTACTTAAATCCCCAACTGATTGAAAGGAAAAAGAAATCTGTTTCATATTTCACCACACAATATATTATGTTTATGCTTCATTTGATAATAAAAAAATTACTTTTAATGTGGATTGATTCAAACAAGGGAATTCTGTGAGTTTCCAAGTCCACAAACAGTTCTTCCTGAGTAGTTAACCATTCCCATATTTGTAGACAAAGAGAGGAAATTACCAAAGGGGGATTGAATATTATCCTAGAAGTTATTTGATTTTTAACTTCCTAATAAAAGGTTTCCCAAGTCTTAACATATTCTACTATGCTCTTCTAAACGAAAAATTAGAAGAGTGTCAGGAGAAATTGTGCGGAAGGACGATCGAGCTCAAATATCGTTTATCTTTGTTTGCAATGCAGATCACTTTAAAGCTGTCTCATGCATGCTAGGTCAGTGTATCTAGTGTAACTTAGTATAGTTCCCATCAACGTAATTAGATGCAATGTATACTGATTCAGATCATTTAAAAGTTAAGTTTTCTGCCCATTAATTTCTTTTTTTATGTTATAAATCTATTTATGGGATATAAAAAAGATTGCACTGATTTGTCTTCCATTAACTTTTGAATGAAGTCATGTATGCAGAAAATATGGCAGAAATAAATGACATTATAACTGTAAAAACCAGCACAGTGTAAGGTTCTGTCTGCCTCTGTAATTTGTCCATGTGGTTGAGCTATTTATAAACTAAGCTAAACATCTGATTATTGAATGCATAGGCAATTTGGTCTTAACTCAAGTCTAAGTATGCAATAAAACACAGGTTAAAAGGTAGTGGTTTGTTTTTCTTACTGTGCCTTTCTTATTTTTCATGTGTCTAGTACCAGCCTTCCTCCTTACTTTCCTCTTCCCCAGGAGTATACTTGTTCAGGTCCTGGCCTCTGTCTGTGTCTGTAAACGTTTCTATTGGTTGTAGAGTTCGTCTACATACACGATGTGGCACCCAAGACTTTTGAGTGACCTGCTTGGTGCAGTGTTGCTAGGTCAGCTGAATTCCTGCTTCTGTCCTTCCACTACTAAGAGTTACATTTATACCCATCCTCTTTAGGTGGGAAAACCCAGATGGGTAATTATATCTTAGCCACCATGTTTAATGGAAACCAAAGTGTGCTGATCGCAGCAGGATCTGGAGTCCTGTGTAACCCACAAAAACATGGCAACCAGTTCATAAAAACTTTTCCCTTGTGAATGTTTTTAAAAGAAAAAATATATATATCAACCAGTTATGTTAATAAACCAATGTCTCAAAATAAATAAAAAGGCCTAGTGATAGCACTCTGCATTGTTATGTAGAGAGAGTATGGCTTGATTCCAGTTCATGGGCTGAATTCAGCTTGCCAGTGAGAGGGGGAAAGATGGTCTTGTTTCATTCAACAGCAACTGCTGTGACTGATTAAGGCAATTGGTTGGCAGATTCTCAAGAAAATCCCACCCCAGGGCCCCTCAGTTTAAAAGAGGATTGGCTACAACGTATGATCCTCAAAGCAAAATTCTTTGAGGTGCCCTCCCATGAAGGCAGCAGTAGGAAAAATGCTTGCATGTCAGCAGCGCTCCAAAACAGACAGAAGCAAATTTTTAAGTGGGTTTGGTATCACACAGCCATGTACGACCTGTGGTCTAGGCATGCAGTTCTCATTGCCATCATTAGAAGGTGTGCACCTACCCCAGAAGAAATAAATAAAAGAAAATACCCATGTGTCCCAGTGCCACAATCAGTGACGGCTCTATGCACTTACACTTGCTAACTGTCCCTGGGAGGGAAACCAGCCAATGCTTATTTGCATAAATATGCATATGTTGGGGCAGCTGTGGAAGGCACCTGATAGTGGTTGCCTTGCATTGGGGGCTGCCAGAAGCCAGAATAATGCATTGCCCCCCTTAGGGCATTAGGAATGCCACTGAGCGAGCCAGAGTAGTAAACTGGTTTGGGTCTTGCTATCTCCTAAGACTGGGAAAGAAGAGTGGTGAGGCTTACTCATATTCTCTGCTACCACTGAACACATCTTTTAACTCTCCATAACTCAGGAACCATTCAACTACAGGCAAAGACCCTCAGCCCACAATTAACAGGCAAAGAGCAGTCAAAAGATGTCTATAGTCAATGGAGACTAGTTATAAGGATGGCAGGGTGTGGCTGGCTAGCAAAGCCTTCAGACCACTATGTTAACTAGGGTGGTAGGGTGGGGGTTGTAGGAGGGCAGGTAAAGGGGGGTGGACCCAGTGACTCCCCTTGGTGGCAGCGGGGGGAGCACTGGGAGGGTTGGTGGGGAGGGGGGTGGCTTGGTGTCCCTCTGAGAGGGGGACGTCGAGGGGTGAATGGGGGGTTATGGCCTGTACCGGCACCTGGTGGGAGCAGGA
>QEPC01013002.1:6736851-6753998 GCA_003113815.1 Sphenodon punctatus | reverse complement strand
CCCCCTGCCCCCCCGGCCATCCTGCTGCCACCAAGGGCCGGTAGAGGCCATTACCCCCCCTCATCACCCCTCGGCGTCCCTCTCTCACCGGGACCCGAGCCACCCCCTCCACTAACCCTCCCAGTACTCCCCCTGCTGCCACCAGGGACAATTACTGGAATCCACACACACCCTTACCCACCCCTCCTACACCCCCACCCTACACCCTAGCCCTGTACAGAAAAGAACCCACAAAAACAATAGTAACCCCCTGCCACCCCCTGCGGCCCCGAAGCACCCCAAAGCACCGCGCCCTTTGGCCTCAGCCCTTCGGTCTGAGGCCTGCGGCTTGCGGCCTGCATCTGGAGCCACTGGGCGCAGGGGTTTAAAGCCCCCGGCTACTTCCAGGTGGGGGAGAGGACAGGTCAGCCCTCTCGGCTGGCCTCTGTGCTCCCCTTCACACCCCCGGCACTCACGAAGATCTTTCTTGTGTCCCCCCGCAGGTCCAACAGCAGGGGACAAGGAGCAGTGACGGCAGCACGGGGATTCCCCCTTCCACCAGCGGCAGCGGCGGCGGCAGATGGAGCAGCCAGGCAGATGATCCCACGCAACAGGTGAGTCCTTCAGCGTGTAGGCAGGAGGCTAGAGCAATGCTGGCGTCGGACTCGATCTGATTCTGACCGTCTTCTCCATAGGGCCCATTTGCGGTCCTATGTTGAGGCTGTGAGGATGGCAAGGAAGGAGTTCCTTGCTGTCCTCATAGCATCTGCGAAGTCACGCCCAGCGGAGCTGTTCCAGGTGGTGCAGGGGCTGGTTAGTCCAGCCTCCCTCCGCCTCGGTGGGGACTTGTCCCAAGCCCATTGTGAGGAGTTTGTCAACTACTTTGCAGACAAGATTGCTTGGATTCAGACCGACTTTGACGCTGGATTAGGGGCATTAGGGGAAGAGCGTGAGGGGATGGAGGCCCCGTCCGGTCCAGCTTTGTGGGAGGAGTTTCAGGAAGTGACACCGGCTGATGTGGCGGATGTCCTGGCGTCTGTGAGGGCCACATGTTTTGAACTTGATCCGTGCCCGTCCTGGTTAGTAAAAGCTTCCAGGGAGATGTTGGGGACGGTGCTGGCGAGGGTAGTGAATGCATCCTTGTGGCAGGGGAGGTTGTCGCCTTGCCTCAAGCAGGCTGTGGTGCGCCCCCTGCTGAAAAAACCATCTTTGGACGTAGACATGCTCGCCAGCTACCGACCTGTCTCTAACCTTCCCTTTTTAGGGAAGGTTATTGAGCGGGCAGTGGCACTGAGCAATGCAGCTGGACGGCATTGGTTTCCTAGACCCTTTTCAATCTGGGTTCCGCCCCGGCTATGGCACTGAGATGGCGTTGGTGGCCTTGGTAGACGACCTCCGCCGGGAGATGGACGCATGATGTTCAACATTTCTTATCCTGCTAGATCTCTCGGCCACTTTTGATACCGTGGACCATGGGCTGCTGCTGAGGCGGCTGCGTGACCTAGGGGGTCTGGACGGGACTGTTCTTGAATGGTTCCATTCATTCCTCTTGGGGAGGAGCCAGCAGGTAGTGCTGGGGGAGGAGACATCGTGCCCCCACGCTTTATCATGTGGTGTTCCGCGGGGTTCTATCTTGTCTCCGCTATTATTTAACATCTATATGCAGCCCTTGGGGGAGGTCGTGAGAGGGTTCGGGGTGCGGTGTCACCAGTATGCTGATGATACGCAGCTGTACCTTTCTTTTTCAACTGACCCAGACCCTGCTTTCTCGTTGCTATCACAGTGTTTGGAGGCCGTGGCAGAATGGATGTGGCTGAGCAGACTGAAACTCAACCCCGATAAGACGGAGGTGATGTTGGTGGGGAGAGCGAGGGAGGCAGTGGCCCCCCCTGGTTGGGGGGGTTCGTCCTCCTATAGCTCAGCAGGTTCGGAGTCTGGGGGTGATACTGGACGTGGACCTCCGCCTGGAGCGGCAGGCGGAGGCAGTCGCTAAGTCTGCCTTCCGTCAGCTGTATCTGGTGCATAGGCTGCATCCGTACGTCTCTGGCCCGGACCTGGCCTCCCTCATCCATGCCTTCGTCACCTCGAGGCTGGACTACTGTAACGCGCTCTACGTGGGGCTTCCCTTGTTCCTGGTCCGCAGGCTGCAGCTAGTGCAGAATGTGGCGGCTCATCTCCTCACGGGGACGGGCCGTCAGGAGCATATTACACCGTGCTCCGAGCTCTGCACTGGTTGCCGATAGCATACCGAGCCAGGTTCAAGGTGTTGGTGTTGATCTATAAAGCCCTACACGGTCTGGGCCCCTCATACCTCAGGGACCACCTCTCCCTCTGCGCCCCAGAGCGGCTCCTGCGGTCTGCCGGGGGTGCCTTTTTGGAGGTCCCCCGTGTTATGCGGGGGGCCACAATGGAGAGGGCATTCTCAGTGGCCATGCCGTGCCTTTGGAACTCCCTTCCGGAGGAAGCTCGCCTGGCCCCTAGCTTGTTGACATTCTGGTGAAATTGTAAGACCTGGCTGTTCGCCCAGGCCTTTGGGGAGGGTGGGAGGGGAGGGTGAAGGTTTTTTTAGCTCCCCCACCTGATTTGATGATATTAGTCCTGTTTTAATATTTTATTATTATTGTTATGAATTTTTAGATTGTTTTTATTGTATTTTTATCTGTTGGAAGCCGCCCCGGGCTGCATGCAAGAGGGGTGGGGTAGAAATTTGTTGAAATAAAAATAAAAATAAATTATAAAATTGGACCCCTTTATCACATTTTTCCTATATTTGGCAGAGATTATCCTGAAGGTATTCAATACATCCCTGCCAAATTTCATGTACACTGGTTGGACTACAAAGATGTTACAGTCAGACCTACATTTATAAGTTAATTGCTTATACCACCAGGACTCTTTATTCAATCCTTCTGAAATTTGTCATAGGTAGTAAAACTGGGGAGGGGTATAAACTTGTTGTGTTTTATCCACATTATTTAGGAGACAAAGAAATTATAGCCATGAATGTATATGCAAATTTTGGCAAAATAACACAATTCAACTGCTTATAAAATTGGATTCGTTTATCCAATCTTTTTGAAATTTGGTACACTTAATGCCTTCCATTGGAGGTACTATCCTGCAAAGTTTCATCCAAATATACTTGGGGGGGAGAGATTTACAGCCAAAAATGTGTTTTCCATTTAAATCAATGGAAATTGAAAACAAAAGCAAAAACAAAAACAAAATTTTGATATTTATGAAAATGAAAGATTTAAGCAACAAAAATGAAAAACAACATGGGTCCCTGGTGCATACCTCTAGCCTGCAGGGGAGAGAACATTCCCTACCTCTGCTTTATTCAAGTATTCATTTATTTAAACAAATACCTGTACTTCACAAATGCAAAATGGTACATTTGTTTTAACCTTTAAAAATCCACCAGTATAAGAAATTAATCCAAAAATGATTTAGAAAAAGCAAATTTAATTTGTATGCAATCCACTGACACTTTTTCAGTAGCTGATTAGTTTTTGTTTGGACCTGAAATAAAACTATTTTCATGTGGCTACCTGTACCTAATTCAATATGGCCAAATGGGGTTTTTGGAGAAAATCTTCCAAAAGGTTAAAGGAAGATTACAGCAGTTAGCTGGGTCACAAAAGTCATAGTTGCTCATCTAGTCATTAACATGCTAATCTGTTCCATTGCATTGACTCCACTAGTAGCAAATTAATTACCTTTAAAAACTCACTAATGGCCAAAGAACCACCTGCATGCAAAGGAAGGGTAAATCTTGGTGTTTTCTTTTGCCAGAAGCAGTGACCTGCTGTTCTGATTTGCATGAATTCCCTGGGGTGTTTTGTTTTTTTAAACGAAGGTGTTACAGAGAGCCTAGCCTGGCTGTTATGGCAGAGCTGCAGAAGCATTCATTGACAGGGCGCCTGAGGGCAAAAGGACTTGCATGCACTCAAGGTGTTCGTGGATGAGAATATTACATTCCGAGTGTTAAATGAGTTCTTTGCTCTGTTTCACATTAGCTATGTCTTTGCAGCTCAGGATTGTAGAATGCTCCATGGCCCTGCTCCCATTTTCATGGTCTCTCCGAATATTGTTCTTTTACCTCCTCCTTGGCATGTTTGTAAAAGATTACTGGATATGAGCAGGAAGTAACCTCTGTCTGTGTAGTTTCCTGCCGAGATGAGAACAATGCAATTTATTACTTTAATCACATAAATGATTGCTGTTTACAAATAAGGAATGTGTACTTGAGTATTGGGTCCAGAAACATCATTTTTATTATTATTTAATAATTTTGAAGATTTTTTAAAATTACATTTTGTTTTTGTTTGTTTTTTTAAGTACATTTTATTTATGCATCTTTGGGCACTCTACATCATGATTTTTAAGTAATACAGCCTAAAAAAATCAAATTAAAAAAAAAATCAGTGTTATGCATTGCATGGTAATTCATCATGGATTTATTTGTGTGAATGCTTCTACCATATGGTAAATCCACGGTGTTCTGAAGGGTTTCCCCAGTCACCTCTTCCATGGTTCACCAAAATTATACCATGTGGTAGAAGGCTTCACATGGCACAAATAAATTCATGGTGAATTATTGCGTGGGCTTTGTTGCTTGAAAATTGTGATGTCTGGAAATATCCTTTATATGGAAGAATTAGTGCAGTTGAGTTTCATGGTTAGTAATAATACCACAGTAACTTGCAGTGCATGTCCTGTGTCTAGAAGAAGTACACATTCTGTTCAGTATGGTTTTGTTGCCTCTTTAGTTTGCATTGTGTTCATCACCAGGGAAGGATTCTGTGCAATTCTAAATATAAACACAAAAGCACATATTCCTATTCATTAATTCATTCATTATATTCATAGTCAAAGGATAATATGCTATATTAGAGAGATATTATTAGATACAGTATGCATATTAGACATGAATAGAAAAGGTGCTTTGATGCCATGATGATCTTGTGGTTAAGATGCTAGACTGGAAACTGGAAAATCAAGGTTCAAATCCTGTGCTTGTAGGATTTCAATGGGGCCTTGTGCAAAAAAAAAAGAAAAAGTAATTACTTCTGTTCTTTAATTTGGGGTAACACTAGTTTTTTCATTTGGTGCTTATTTATTTCACTTGTGATGCTTCCAGGTGAGGGCTCCCTCTTATTAAATTGTTTTATATTGTCTGAAAAACAGCATTTCTCAATTCTCAACTTTTTTTTGCTGGTGTGACCCCATTTTGAGACTTAAATATAATTGGGTGATCCCAGACAGCAACTTAGGGCATTTTCACACAAGACGCTCCCCACCCACTCCCCACCCTACATGTTACAGGGCTGCAGTGTTGTCCTACCCACCCTAGTGTTGTCCTATGGGTACCCTGTAACATGTATAGTGGGTGGAGGGGGGAGAGTGTCTTGCGTGAAAATGCCCAAAGACATGCAAAGTATATCTGATATCAGTTGGAATCATGACCCTATTTGTAGAAGGCACAATCCTACTTAGGCTTCCAGGCCACAGCTTGGGAACTAATGATCTAGCACAATAGGATGCTGTAATTAGTTGGTGTTTCCAGGCTTTGTTGTAATATAGATGATAAACAGCATCCATGCTGAGGTGGATAATTGTTTGGATTGCGGTTTTCTGTGACACATTCTAGGAGGGGAAAACAGCATAAGTAAAATTCAGACCTTTTTAATTTTGTTCAAAGTAAATTGGTCTAAGATCTGGAAGCAGAGAATCTGATTGTCCACAAGGAATATAAATATTTTCAATGCAATTTATCAATTGGATTTTGGTCATGTTGGCTCACATGCAAACACCCACTTCCTATCTCTGGAATGTGACTCATAGGCAGTAAAATAGCCTGAGAGTGGAAACCAAAAGTTTATTCAAACAAAACAACAGAGGACCTAATAATTATAGCTGATAGTTCAGTTAGTGACTTGAAGATTTGTATAATATGGGAGGAAATGCTGTCCCATTTTATCTGACAGAAGATGATGGAACCAGCAGTAAGCAGAAGAAAGCTTTATGAAAGCAACAAATATTAGTTACCCATATGAAGATACTTCTCACACGTTTTTACCCATCAGATTTTTATTTATTTTTTAAAGGAAGGGAAAGGGTGGGGAAGATGAGGTCCAGTGTTTGTATTAATTTTATTTTTTTCCAGTTCCAGCTAGTAGTATGTTGAAAATGTCTGACCTTATGTACAAGAGACCATCTATCAAACAAAACAGTCTGTGCTCTTAGAGAGAGGGTGGCTGCTGTGTTGGTTCCAAATACAAGAGATGGTGACACCGTAGTTCAAATGAGATCTTTTTATTGGACCAACTTTTGTTAGCGAGAAATAGAACATGCAAGCTTTTTGGCCACACAGATATTGTCTGAACTGCTTTGTGCTCTTGGAATATCTGAGCAATTTTTTCCATCACACTGGTCTTTTTAAGCATCTATTTCCAAACGTTTGTGGTGGCCTAATTATAGTAAATATATCCTGAAACGAAAAGCATAGTATCATGTTAAAACACACTATTTTTTTTCCCCAGCATGCTTTCCATAAGATTATACCACTCTCTCAAACTTGTTCATATTAACTCAATCTTCATTTCTCTATAGATTTTTCCATTTTTCTGATTCAGCACTATTTTACTACCATAAAATTAGAAGATAGTATCATCATTACACTGGAGAGGATTCATTTCTTCATATTTTTCAATCCAAATTACTTTTATAGGTTATTAGAGAGTACCACTGCCCTGACCATAACATTGAAGAAGTTAATAAAAGTAATAATCTCTAGATATTCCTTCTGCCTTGTACATTTTGGAAGTGTTTGACTCACAAATGTACAGTGTTCTTCATCATGTACTATGTAAAATGTCAGGTAAAACTAGAGATAAAGGACGCAATCCGGTTGCCATTAAAGTAAGTGAAAGTTTATCCATGGACTTCAACAGGAGCTAGACTGCACCCATAGTAGGTATTATGATGCCTCCTACTGCACCATTTTTTGTTGGTGAGAGTATCCCAGTGTCCTTTTCACCTGAAGAAGAACTCTATGAATCTGCAACAGTACTTGGGGTGTTTTTAGACGAGTGGAAGAATCTAGCGGATTGAGAAATCCGCTCTTAAAAAGTTGCACGGGGAGCGTTTACAGGCACCGGAAGTCACCATCCGCCATTGAAAACAATGGTGCCTGGTGGCTTGTGCATTACCTTTAAAACTGGGTTTGTAAAACCTTGATCTGGTTTTTAAAACAATGCACGAGCCACCAGGTGCCACTGTTTTCAATAGTGACAGGTGACTTCTGGTGAGTGTAAACACTCCCTGCGTGACTTTTTTAAGATCGGATTTCTCAATCTGTTAGATTCCCCCACTCGTCTAAAAATGCCCTTGGTCTCCCCCCAAAAAATGTTTTTCCAATAAAAAGTATTATCTGAACTACTTGTCTCTTGTTTCTTTCTTGGAACCAAAGCAGCAATCACACACTAAACTAAAGTGTAACTTAATTCCTGAATCATGCATCCTTAAAAAAAAAATTGTTTTAAAAAAAGAATAACATTCTTCAGTAGAGATTAATACAGGGGGAAGCATGTGATTTGAAACCCCAAATACCAAAAACTCATCTCTTTCCATCCCACCCACTCCCTTGTCTCCTATGCAAGGGAGTTCCCAATCCACAAGCACACACCCCCCCATTTCTCACCTGGGAGACTACCTGCCCCACCAGCCCATAACACCCACCCCCCATGCAGAGGAGTTGTGGCTCTATTCCAGCCTCCTTTGCCCCCCAAATTCCCACTAAATTCCCACTAAACATTCTCATTCTAAAAAATCCAACACTAAACAGTGGAATCTAGTCCAACCAGCCCTTTTAAACTTGCTTCTCTTGGTGCCAAATAGTACTCTCTGGGATTGCTCCAAGGCAATACACACGAGGGGCTCTTGCCCCTAACAAGCTTACTTCTTTGTATGGGGTTCTGGGCTGGTGGAGTCTTTCCTCCCTCAAGGTCAGGCATCTAGCACAGTGCCACCCTCCGTGAACCAAAATACCCAGGAAGGGCTTGATGTTGCTCAGAGTCCAGAGCAGGGGACAGATTCCAAGGTCCAGTAGTGGCAGAAGCAGCAGCAGATAGAAACCCATCCTGCTCCATGCAAATGTACTTCTTTATAGGAGGCTTTGGACTGGCAGGGTCCTTGGCACACCAGAAGGGCCCGTTCAGGGCACTAACTGTAAACTATTTATATGTCCAATATGCAGTGCCTGCCAGTCCTCATAACCAAAGTAGATAGACACCACTAGCAACTGCTCTGTTAGCTCTCCTGGTAGAGCTTTGCAAAGGAAGTGGAAAAGGTGAAGGATCAAGGCTCCTATAAGCAAAGAAACTGCATGGAAACATCAGAGAATCCACCACACAGGAGGAAAATGCTATTTTATTGTTTACCAAAGTAAACTTACAAAATGCAAGAAACTTCACCTTCAGCTTACCACGCAGTCCTAATTTGAATCCTTGACCCATCAGTCTCCTCTGCCCTATTCTACCAGCACAACTATAGAGAATCAGTTAGCTAGGGTGTTTTAGCCAGACAGCAGGAGCAGGACTCAGCAAGCTAGATAGCTGTTTGTAAGGGTGTGTTACAGGTGCAGTTGTGGTGTGGCTGGGTAGCTAAGCTTTGTGACTGCTGTGCCGGGGTCATGGTGCTTTGAGTCTGCATTGTGTTTCCTTCCTGTTACCTTTTGTAACAAAATTAAGTCTCGGCTCCTATTGACTCTCATCGATGTAGGATACAACCTGAGCTGTAGAACTAGGAGTTGCTCCTTTATGATTAAAAACAAAAGACAGAGGGGTTCCCGCTTCCCCACTCCCCATCCCTGCTGGTGGATTCTCCAGTGTTTGCAAACAGTTCCTTTGCCTATAGGAGCCTTTTCAGCTTGAGCCACAAGACAAAAACAAAACTTTGCTACATTCATACTCAATTAGTACATTGCTCAGTTTCACAAAGTGTGCTGACAGTTTCTCAGGGAAAAATATTTCTACCACAAAAGTAAGATCACTAAAGATATTTTAAAAATTCCAAGAAGTATGAAGTGGTATTCTATTAGGCTGATTATTATGCATTAACCTGAAACCAAAGTGAATATTGTGTCACGGGCCTAGCTCCAAGTGCAAGCAAGGGTTGTATCAGAGCAAAAAAAGAAGCGGGTTGTTCTTTTGAAGAAGTTAGTTTAGAGATTGCCATTAAGTAGGGATGGGCGAACAGATCGCGGTTCGGGTTCGGCCGTTCAGTTCGGCTGCGTTCGGTTCGTCCGTTCTGTTCGTCCGTTTGGTTCGGCAGTTCAGTTAGTTTTCCGGGTTCGGCTGTTCGGTTCGGTCGTCCGAACAGGCCGTTCAGATAGGCCGTTCGGCTGTTCCGTTCGGCCGTTCGGGAAATGTTGTTATGGGTGTTTTTTTGTTTTTTATATTATTATTATTATTTTTTTATTGGGTTTTATATGGTTTTCTTTTGTTTTTTATTTGGTTTTTTTGTTTGTATACGTTTTTTTTTTAATCTAATATTATTTATATCTTTCTACACTAAATCTAACTGCTATTAACTATTCTAAATGCTATTAACTAAATGGATTATCTAATAAGTACACAAGCCTACTCCTACAAACACTAAAACTAAATCACTAACGCTATCTCTATCACTAAGCTAACTCCTACAACCCTCTACTATCTATCTATCTATCTATCTATCTATCCCCCCCATCCCATATCCATATCCATATATATATATGGATATATATATGGATATATGGATATATATACATCCCATATATATGGGATGGGGGGGAATCACAAACTGAAGAGGAGTCTGTAGTGAAATACATACACACTCAATGAGTCTGTACAGTGCATAACACAAGGTTTCAGTTTAAAGTTTAAGTTTCATTCCAGTACAAAACTGAAATGAAACTTAAAGCAATCGAAAAATCCTACTCAACGCCTGCTGTTCAGGAACAGTGACTAGCTCAGAAGGTGGGCAGATAATTAGTTTTTCGTTTCATGCAAGCCTCTCCACCCCTGGTGCCTGGAAGTCTGCTCCTCAGTGACTACACCTCCCTGTCATGTTTGACCTTCCAGTGAACCTTTTTTTGCCACCCGAACGCGATCCGAACTGACCGAACTGTTTGGTCATTTCGCCGTTTGGTTTGTTCGGTTTGTTCACGTTCAGGTTCGGTCATCCAAACAGGCCGAGTTCGGGCTGAACTCCGAACTTCCGAACCACGTTCACCCATCCCTACCATTAAGCTGATGACGCTTCTTTCCAGGAAATTTCAAGAATAAACTAAATGCAACTGTAAACACTTTTCATTGTAGTTCAGTTAAAACTTACATCTATTTCTAAGAGAGTATTTCAAACTGCTGTCAGAATCTTTATAGTTAAAAAAAGAGAATGCACATTTAATAAGGTAACAGTACATGATTAATCCAAATTTCCAGATAGACTAATATGAATGAATGATCTTATTGCCATTAAAATCAGTGGTTGCTGAGTGAGAAATAAAGAGCACTTTGGAACTGATGACAATCACTGAGTTCTGGAAGTATTTGATTTGTCAGGTTTAGTAATAGTGCATTGCCCTGACATACATGGGCATCTAAAAGTGTCATGCAAGCAGCACAGTTCATTTTGGGCTCTCAAAGCATTTATGGAAGTGTCCCATTTTTCAGAGGTTTTCCTGGCCATCCTGCTCTGGGGGTTGGCTCCACTCCCTTTGATCAGATCCCACCTGATCAGTTCATGTAGGTTGCAAGAAAGGGATCCACTGCATGAGCAGTGAGAGGAAGAGATATTTATTTATTTAGTCACATTTTTATGCCGTCCCCTCCTGCCTATACATCTCAGGGCAGCTAACAACATTATAAAAAACATAAACAACATCATAAAAATATAAAACATTAAAATAGCCAAAACAAGAAACAACCCAACCCTAACCCAACCCACCTGTCTCCCTCAGCAAAGCCCCAGCGGAACAGACAGGTCTTACACTGTCCACAAAAAGAGAGGAGGTCTAAGGCCAGGCGGACCTCCAGCAGGAGGGAGTTCCACAGCCGCGGAGCGGCCACCGAGAATGCCCTCCTCATGGTCGAAACCCGGGGGACCTCAAGGAGGGCGCCCCCAGCCAACTGCAGAGGCTGATCCAGGATCCGGAGGGTGAGGCGATCCTGCAGGTAGGCGGGGCCCAAGCCGTTCAGAGCTTTAAAGGTCAAAATCAACACCTTGAATTGGGCCTGGAAGACTATCGGCAGCCAGTGCGGAGAGAAGAGCACTGGAGTAATGTGCTTGCGATGACTTATCCTCCTAAGGCGACATGCTGCCGCATTCTGCACCAGCTGCAGTCTCCAGACTGTCACCAGGGTTAGCCCCACATAGAGTGTGTTACAGTAGTCCAATCTCGAGGTAATAAAAGCATGGATGATTGTGGCAAGGTCCAAGTCTCAGATATACGGCTTAAGCCATCGTACCAGATGTAGTTGGCGAAATGCAACCTTCACCACATCCGCCACCTGGACATCCAGGCAAAGCTGCAGGTCTAGGAGCACCCCCAGATTACAGACCTGAGATATCAGGGGAGGCCGGACCCCCATCAATGATGGGGGCCATCACTCCCCTGTCTGTTCCCACAGCCATCACCTCCATCTTGTCAGGATTCAACTTCAGGTAGCTTGCCCTCATCCAGTCCCCCACAGCTGACAGACTGCTGGGCCTGGGTCCTATGAAAAAGAGAGATACAGTTGGGTGTCATCAGCGTATTGTTATAGTGTGATGCCACATGAGACGCTAACCCGATTTGAGCAGCGTTACCCCCCATCAGGCAGCCTTACCCTGCCATGCAGTGCATTGTATGACCGGCAGTCACCAGCTATTCACCTCACTCCGAGCTGGCTGCGACACACTGCATCCACCGGGGAAGGCTGGGATGGATTGCCCAATATGGGGAAATGCTGCATGTATTGAGTTAAGCCACCTCCTGTGTGGCTGATCCCTGTCTGTCCTGCCTCATGGTGAGGTCTGCCATGACACCTTGAGCGGTGAATGCATTTGCCATCTCCACTCAGCTACATCACGGTCGAGGGTGGGATAGTGGTCAGGCCATGGGATGGTGGGTGGGGCAGGGCAGGGTGACCCCACATGTGGTTGGCTCCTCAGAGCACCTGAGGGCATGGCGGGACCCTTGTCAGCAGCCTGCCTGCCTAGGTTACCCACAGCAGCGGCAGGTCATGTGGCCTGCTCTCTCCCCGCTAATTGTCATGACAAATAATGTTACTCTTCTCTTTTTACTTTGAAGTAAAGCATTCACATTACAATTACTTGAAAGGAAAAACCAAAGGGGAGTAAATTCTTACTTTTCAGGAGTACATACTTCTCTTTCTCCTCCTGAATAATTTTGGTTTAGAGCTCCTCACATATGAACAAATGAGGTGTACAAGTGATTTAAGGCCTTCCCCGGAATGTGGCCACCGGGGGCATGTTTAAACAAGCAAGGTGATGGGGCAGTGTCCATGGCCGCTGAGTGGCACTGCTGCGGTGAGTGGGGAGTGCTTCAAATGGGTGGCTCCGAGGCGGCCACCCTACATTTGACTGGCCCCGCATGGAACCGGGTTTTCTGTCAGTGCTCTGTGACTGGCCATGAATGGCCATGAGTGGGTGCACTGAGGCTCACAGAAGCACACATCCATGCTGCCCCACCTCCAAACAGGTGGTCGGATGCATGGTTCCTGGGTGGCCATGCAGGCTAACATCTCATTTAAAAATACCCAGGTTATATGTGGAATGTTCTGGGGAAGAGATGATGGATCAGAGAGAGAGTGGAACAAAGGGTAAAAGAAAGCAAGGGGCAGCAACGAGAGGAAAAGATAAACCATGGGTATTTTCAGACGTTACGAGATCACGCNGAGGATGATGATGGGTATTTTCAGATGTTACGAGATCACGCTCAACCACAGTGAACCAGCAGGGCCAAAGATCCCTGAACGTCTGTTCGGCCGCCGCCAGATGTTCACCACAGTCAATACCCACATGGGGTCAAAATGAACCACACTTCCGGACCTCCGGCCTGGACCATCTCTGAAAGCGTGGTCAAAGAGATTCCCAGCGGGAAACAAAAAAAAGTAACATCTGGATGGCAATCACCAGTCGCAATCAAGCAAAATGATTCCCAGCCGGGAACAAAGCACACAGCATCGCTGCCAGGCAACCAGCAACAACACAGGCCATGGAGGGAGATTTAAAGGGCACACAGCAGCAGGAGAACGTGGTGGGATGGAGCGAGGCAGGAGGCAGAGGAGAGCAGCGGGCGAGAGAGCGAGGCAAGAGGAGGAGGTGGTGGAGGTGCAGGCAGGGGAGGAGGTGGTCGTGCAGCACATGCATGAGGTGGAAGGACAGCAGCAGCAGGAGCAGCAGCTGGGAAGGGCCACCCCGGGAACATCGACCGGACCGGGGGAGGAGGCACCCCGGAAACAGGTAAGGGGAATGAAGGGGAGTGGACCCGGCACCAGGGGGGGCCGGGGGACCGGCTGGGCAGCCAGCCGGCAGGTGGAGGGGAAGGGGCAGGGATGTGGGAACAGGGCAGACCAGCTACCAAACAACACACACACACTACTTGTCTCCCACAGACACGCAAACGGGCCCAGGAGGCCGAGCCCCCGGAGGACACGGGCCCTGCCCAGGCGGAGGAGCAGAAGCAGGAGATGAAGGAGGAACCAGAGGGGAGAAGGGGAAGAAGGCCCTACCACCGAGGGGGCCAGTGGGGGCTCTAGGAGACCCGGGATTTCACATCTGGGGGACCCTGGAGCATCAGCTGGAGCTAGCGCTCAATCAGAGGAATGAGCATGTATTCCGGGAGATAGTGCGGGAAATGGAGGCAGCGGGGCATTACCGGACCAAGGCCGCTCCCAAGGCCAAAGAGCTAAAGAGGGGGCACAAGGCCATCAGGGACAACAACCAGCGGTCCGGACACGGACTCTGGACCACCCCCTTCTACGATGCCCTGGACCGAATCCTACATATGAAGGGTTCAATAGTTGCCCCACGGCTCATGGGGAGCGCTGTGGTCCAGGGCAGGGAACGGGTCAAAGTACCCCCTCCCCTTACCACCCCACAAGAAGGCACCCACTCCAGGGCCCCAGACCCCCAGCAGGAACACCCCAGGACCTCAGGAACAAACAGCCCCCCCCAGACAGCAGTCCAGAGAGCCCCCACCCCCTGGCCGGACAGCCAGACTCCAAGGCCAGCACCCTCATCACCCTCAGCCAGTGGTCTCAGGGGGAGCACAGCAACATGGAGGGGCCAGCCTCGGAGGAATCAGAGACGGACATCAAGGATAAGCAAGCACACGGAATGGGGGGACGGACCTGGGGTGAGGGGGCCAAGGGGTCAGGGATGGCCTGGCCAGGGGGCAGCCCCCCTGGCCCTGACACCCAGCGACACGGGTTCAGGCCCAGGGGGGCTGCCCAGGCACCCCAGAAGCCCTCTACCAACCACCACCCCCATACCCCACAGGGCATGGAACACCCCGACACCAGAGGCAGGCAGGCGAGGAGGCTGTCGCACAGCAGCCCAGGCAGCAGCCAGAGGTCCCAGGTGAGGCATACAGCCGGTGGGGGGCAGGGAGGCTGGGAGGAGGACCCAGGACACACATGGCGGGATGGGGTGCCTGGAGGGATGGAAGAGAGGGGGCCGGGTGCCAAGGGGGGGCAGGCGCCTGGGGCGGCAAATGACTAACATCTATGTACCCTACAGGACAGCCAGAGGGACCATAGCAACCTGGGCCCGGGCCCCCAGCTCAGAGGATGAGGGAGCACCAGGCACGGGTACAGCGCTGGAGGGAGGACCAGGCAGAGGACATTGTATGAACCACCACAGTACAGGAGAGCAGATGATTGCGGCTGTGGACTACAGGGAGGTGGCCATAGAGTACTCCCTGGAGTGGGTGGAGGCAAGGAACCAGAGGCTCCAGGCAGAGGTGCACCTGGAGTGGAGACGAGAGTGCCGGGAACACAGCAGGCAGGTAGAGGCGTTTGGGCAGCTGGAACAGGCCATCAAGGGGATGGTGCGGGAGCATTCAGCCAAGATGGACAGGTCCCATGACATTGGTACCTCCCTGCTCCTGCATGCAGGCAATATGTGCGCCTATGTCATGGCAGCCGCCCCACCGGGCACCCTGCCTGCCCAGGGCCCCGTGCCGGGCCCCTCGGTGCCCCCACCACCTCCCCAATCACCCCAGCCACCTCCACACCCACAGGGGGCCTGCATCTGCCTCCAGGTCCCCGCCAGGTCCTCCCTCCCTCCCACCGCTGCCTGCCCCTCCGGACACTGAGACATCCCAGGACACTGTTGGGGAAATGGACAGCGGGGGGGAGGGCATCTCCCAGAGCTCTGTGCCACCCACAGGGCACTCAAGGGGGCACCTCAGGAAATGCAGGGGCTGGGGAGGACAAGAGGGAAGGGGGAGGACGGTCTGAGGGGGGGCGGTGGTGGTGGTGGTGGCATGGGTAAGCAGGTGATCTAATAAACTCATGGATGACACAGCCACCTCCTATGGTCAGTTCAGGGGCCCGGAGGTGGGGCGGTGGACCATGCCCATATAGGGACTCACCCAGAAACCCCCCATGGCCCCCGGGGGGGGGCGGTGGTTGGCGGCCTCACGCCTGGGCCTCCTGGCTGATGTGCCTGCCTATGGTGTAATGGATGCGTTTGGCGTAACGGTACTCCCTTGGGTTGTCTGCGTTCACATACAGAGGCACAGGGCCAGGAGGGCGGGTAGACATGGGGTATTCGAGGGTGGCCCCATCCATCTCGCACACGTTCTGCAGCACACAGCAGGCACCAATCACCAGGGCTGAGGTCTCCACTGCGTTGTCTAGCTGGCCGGCAGGGCTCCTCCAGTGCTGCTTGAGGGCCCCAAACGCCTGCTCGACCACAGTCCTGCTGGCACACAGGTGGGTATTGTAGAGCGCCTCTGCCAGGGTCCAGGAGACCGGGTATACCTTCATCAACCACCAACTGAGGGGGTAGGCTGGGTCCCCCAGGATGCAGGGGGGCATCAGCACCCCCTCAATCCGGGCCATCCCCATGTCTGCAAAGTTCCCCCGGTACATCCGGGCTTAGAAGAGGGATATGGTCATGATCCGGGCATCGTGACTGCAGCCGGAGTTGCCTGGAAAGATGTCTATGAACCTCCCATGGTGGTCCACGACCGCCTGCAGCTGCAGGGAGTGATACCTGTGCCTGTTGACATACTCCACGGTCTCCCCCATGGAGGGGCGGAGGATCTCGATGTGGGTGCCGTTCATGGTGCCCATGCAGTTGGGGAAGCCCCCAGCCACAAAGTCGGCCATCATGATCCCCTGATCCACCAGCTGGATCGCCCTGTCCAGGAGTACGCCTTCCACAGCCTCACAGACATCCCGGAGGATACAGGCCACGGTGCTCACTCCGACACCGAAGTGCTGCGAGACGGACCGGCAGGAGTCAGGCATTGCCAGGACCCAGACCCCAATGGCCACCCGCTAGACCATGGGGATGGGGTTCCTCATGGGGGTGTGCTGTTGCTCCAGCCAGGGCGTGAGCAGCTCTGCGAGGCACAGTAGGGTGAGCTTGTCCATCGGGAAGTGTGCCCTCCAGGCTTCCTCCTCCCACTGAGCCAGCGCCCGGGACCACGAGCCCTGGGCCCTCTCCGTGACCCATAGCCACCGGGCAATGGACGTAGAAAGCAGGGTGGCCCGCAACATACTCTCCCTCCTCCATTGGAGGCAGCTGTCTGCCTTGCGGATTGCCACAGGCCTGGTCCAGCTGTGGCTCACGGCCTGTACTTCCGTCCCAGACACCTGCTGCGCCCTGAGCCGGACCAGGGATCGCCTGCGGACTTGGTGAGCCCCGTGGGCCCCTGCAGTGCTCCAGGCCATGGTAACCTGCAGGCGGACTCCCGGGTGCACCTCAGTGGTCTGGATGTGCACCTGATCGGTGTGGGCACAGTACCACTCAGCACAGAGCGCAAGGAGCATCCCGCATGCACCCAACCTGTCCCGCTCCATGGTGAGGTGAGCCCCGGGGGGCCGCTGGCGGCCCTGATATAGGCTGGGATGGACGTTCCTCCCCCCCCCCCCCCGACTGCCTGT
>QEPC01013002.1:6705399-6727898 GCA_003113815.1 Sphenodon punctatus | reverse complement strand
CTCCTAGGTTCCCTGGGAGAGGGAGTGGGGGGCTAGTGGGTCAGAGCAGCTGTGTTTGAAATGCTGGAAATGGGATGTGTGTGATAAAATTGAGGTTTGGAAATCCTGAGATGTCACTGCAAGTCATGCGATTTCAGTTGTGTTCAAAATGCTGGAAATGGAGTGTGCGTGATAAAATTGGATTCAGGCTGTGACTGGGGTGCTTTACAAGGATGGGTCCCTGTGGTTTGGGTTTATAAATTATTTATTTTAAGCTTGATGTGCATGTAGACTGTGTTTTCTCCCATCCAATGTTAACCCTGGGAACTCCTTGCTCTGGGTTATGCCATGCCACTGGCCTACCGTCCCCCTGGCTCCGCCTACCATCCCCCTGGCTCTGCCCCTAGGCCCTCTGGCCCAGCCTTACTGCCCCAGTGCCTCTCCAACATCAAAACCCACCAGCCACCCCTGTCTGAATCCGAGCGATCTTGTCTGCAAAGTAGGTGACAAACTCCTCACAGCGGGCCTGGGACAAGTCCCCATCCAGGCGGAGGGAAGCCAGACTGACCAGCCCCCACACCACCCAAAACAGCTCCGCTGGGCATGACTTTGCAGACACTATGAGGGCAGCAAAGAACTCCTTCTTTGCTGTTCTCACAGCCTCAACATAGGACCGCAGATGGGCACTATGGAGAAGTCGGTCGAAGTCAGAGCAAGTCCGACGCCAGCATCGCTCTAGCCTCCTGCCTACCTGGATGGTGAAGATCGATTTGCTTGCTACTAGCTTCCTCTGGACATCGTCCACAGTGGGGATGGAGAAGTGCTGGCGGAGGAACACTTTGTTCAGGTCCTGTGGGTTTTTCTGAGTGATCACAAGACTGCTCACCCATGGGGTGGGCTTAGTCACCCAGTATATCACCTTGGACGCTTCAAGGTCTGAGAGGATGGTGCGGAGCTGCTGCAGTCATGGATCGCAGGGGGTACCTCCAGGTCCAGGTGGATGTGGTGCTGGCCAGGGAAGCGCCCCAGGCCTCCCATGATGTCTGCATACCTGGCGAGGATGTCTGCTGGAAGATCCAGAGTCACTGTGTGGGTGTGCCTCACGAGGTTGAGGGCCACGCATGCAGATTTGCCCAGGAGTGGTGGGTCCTGAATGTCTATGACAGGCGCAGGATGGCGCTGGAGGTTTCAGTTGTGCATCTGACAGTGATCTTTGCTGTCAGTGTGATCTGCACTCCCCCTAAGGCGACCAGGGTGATGTCCAGCTTGCTGCGACGGACGTAGGGAGGAAGAGCTCTTGCAATGCTGGTGGGGAGGGTGTTTGCTTCCACTCCAGTGTCCAATTTAAAGAGTACGGGGTGTCTGGCAACGAGTATGGTGCTGACCCAGGGGTTCGCCGAGCTCTGAGTGCAGCTCTGGCGGGTGGGGGTAACTGTGCCCATGTAGAACGTGTTCACCCCTCGGGTGGACCCTTGTGCCGGCGTTCTGGCCCTGCATACCTTGTCATAGTGGTTTCTCCCTCCACAGTGGCAACACGTCTCCCCAAAGGCAGGGCACTGTTAGGGGCCATGGAGGTGGCCACATCTCCGACACGTGCATCGTGCATCTTCTGCTTCCCGTGAGGATGCCTCCGTGCCTGGAGGGTGGGACAGTTTGGTGACAGGGGCGCCGGAGGAGCAGGCTGTGATTGCTAGCACTTGGGGTTCGGCGGCCATTGCCATGGCTTGAGTCCTCGTGATGGCCTTGGTCCTGCAAATGTCGATGGCTTGGGCCAGGGTGAGGTCTGGCTTCTTCAGAAGCTTCTCCCTGAACTTGGGGTCAGTGATACCAAATACAGTTTTATCTCGCAGTATCAGGTTTAATGTCTGGCCAAACTCACAATGCCGTGCCTTCTCCCTCAGGGCAGTCAGGAAGGGGTCAATGCCCGTGTCTTCGTCATACGGGAGGTGCCAGAACTGAACTTTTTCGAAGATGGGGTTCTTCCTGGGGATGCAGTAGTTCTTCAAGGCAGTGAGGAGCTCATCTAGGGTCTGGCTCTGCGGGTCTGCAAACTTGCTTGGGAGGGTGTTGTATACCTTGAGGGCCCGTTCGCTGAGGCAGTGAAGGGCCACAGCTACCTGATAATCCTCCTCCTCTTGATCCACTTTCGTAACCGTCAGGTAGAGGTGCAGTTGCTGTTCCCATCTACGCCAGTTCTCCCCCAGGTTCCCATCAAAGCTGAGGGGGGGTGGGGGCTTGAAATGCTCCATGGCTGTTGGGGGGGGTCGCTGTGCTGGTGGGTTCCCTTCTCCGGGAGGGAGGTCCCTTCTCTCGGGGGTCACTTCACAGGTCTGTGAGGACCACTCCTGACACCATGTAGTGCCTGCAGGCTTGGACTACCCGCTGGCTACGGGTTTAGACCAAGTACACACTGAGACAGGCTCTCATCCAAGGGTTGGTTTATTGGTAAAGGCTCACCCGCTCACAGACCCGCACCCCGCTCAGGCCCCTCAAGTCCCTTGAGTCTGGGTCGTCTTGTGCCCTGGAAGATCTCTCTCTGGACCGCGGGAGCTAACAGGCCCAATCCGCCCGATAGCCACGCTGTGGCACAGGCTGTGTCCTCTTCGGCCCCCGGGCGGCAACTGCTAGAGAGAGAAACCCGTGCACGCACTTCTCCAGCAATGCCGCCTCCCACGTGGTGTGCCTGACTGTGCAGGCACCACCACAGGGTGGGAGGTGGTGAGACGAAGGAAAGGGAACAGAGGGAGAGACAAAGGGTGTAACATTCACGAAGATGCAAGGTCCCAGGTGCATGTGCTTGGCTTGGTTACATCGAGAATGATGGCTAGCTGGCTGGTCCGTGTGGTGAGGATATGAATACACAGACCTCAGGTAACAGATTGTACTGGATGGTATCAGCAGGAGCTAGGTGAGGGGAGCAAGGAGTCGGGGAGGGCAGAGCGGAAGAGGTGGGTCTTGAGGAGGAATTTGAAGGTACAAAGGGAGGGGGTGGGGCAGGGAGGGAGTTCCAGGCATGGGGGGCAGCTAGGGAGAAGGGACGAAAGCAGTTAGGGGAGCAGGGGAGGAGTGATCTACTCCAGATGATCATGTGTACATTCCAATAGAAAACAGCACTTTTTGCTTTTCTCTGTTATCCCATTTCCCAGCATGCATCAGCAGCACTTCCTGATTCATCTGCCTTCAGTTCCACCCTGTTCCATACTGTACGGAAGTTTGATCCAGGGGCATGGCTACTATGGAATGAGGGAGTTCAGTTGAGCCCAGACTGTGGACTCAAGGGGGGCCCCCTGCTAGCAGCTTGAGCAGCACCACTAGAAGTTTTCAGAATGGGTGGGGAAGAGAGTGGAGACAACACTTTGCCCCCCACCCCCTTTGAAAATTTTCTAGTGGTGCTCAGGCCACTTGCAAATGGCCCCTTCCAAGAGGGAAGTGTTTTGGAGTGGGCAAAACATTTTTCTGGGTGTGGTTGCTGCAACTCTGAGAGCTAGGGCAGCACCACAACCTTTGCAGGGGAGCCTTGGAAGCAGGAATGGCCTTAGAATTTGCAGCGTCCAGGGTGAACCAGGATCCCCATAGCACTGCCCTCTATAGCCCCACTCCTTTAACAACTGGCAATCTGGGGCTTGATTAAAAGAACAAAGAAGTGTCATAAGATGGGGGGACAGGGGCCCACAAGAAACAGCCACTCTGAGGACTGAGAGTCACGGGTGGAGAGAGGGCCCTGTAGAAACAGCCTATCCCAGGACCTCAAGAGCGCTGGTCCTGAGGCTACAAGGACTGGCTTCCCTGCAGGGGCCTTTCCAACCATGGAGGCCAGGCCATGGCCCCGACTGGCCTTACTTAAGGCTGGCCCTGCTTGGGAGGGCTGGTGCTTCTGAAGATCCCATCCCCTTGCCCTTAGGGGGAACCATTGGGACATGAGCCCCAGGCCTGCGAGAACCTTGCTATGCCACTGGTTTGTCCATTCCATTCCCTGCTACGTTTTCCCATCTCATGCCCAGCTGGTACTCCCAGAATGCACTCTGGGGAAGTGCTGTGGGGAGACCCAAGAGATTATGCTCCCGGAATGGGGATACCATCACTACTTTGTAATTGCTCCAGGTTAACAGCAGCAGAACACCCATAGTAATGAGAACACTCCCTTTTAGACAGTCCTCCTCACACACTTTCCCAGAAAACTTTCTAGACTAGCTTTGGTAGCTGTCTGGGAGACAACTACCATACTGTGACTTTTTCTTACTTCTGTGACAATCTGCTTGGAACTTGGAAGATGCAACAAAACAAAACAACAACAACAGCATATTTCAGATGCTGCCCTAGAATGTGTCCAGCATTTCTACAGGTGTGCAGGAAGCTCCAAGTTTATACGTCGTCTTGGCAATAGGCCACAACTACAGGCCCTGCCTTAGGTATTAGACTGATTAAATCTAAGGAAACAGAAATGATTTGTTGATGGAAGAGGATACATCATGACCCACAAGATAGTCCTACTTGCGAGTCCCTCCTTGCTTCTCACTCAGCGCACTCTGTAGCTGCCGGCCCAACGCTCTCCTAGGCTGCCACATGAGCCTTTTCTCCTGCCTCTTCCATTTCTTATGGGAAATTGTAAGTCTGCATTTTAATTTTTCCCACGTCCACTCTGTCCACTTTAAAAGTTACCCCCTATTGACATGGCTGCTGCTAGATATCCCATAATGCTGCATGGCTCTGCATGACTCTATGGGGCAAACTGACTGACTGACTGACAGCAGGACGTATCCCTTCAGACGTTATGACAAATGCATGTTAGGGAATTAGCACAATATTTAACCCTTGGTTTCTGAGCTAAGCTTTGGGGATTAACCACACCTTATTTATTTTATTTATTTATAAATATATTTGTAAGCCACCCCCTCCTGCTACAAGCATCTTGGGGCGGCTAACAACATGTTAAAACAGCCAATAAAACATCCAATAAATTCATTAAAACCAACATTTTATAACCCCTCATTAAAACAACCCCCACCCAACCCTCCCACCCCATCTCCCTTGGCAAAGGTCCACCAGAACAACCAGGTCTTACACTGTCTATGGAAAGAAAGGAGGTCAGCAGCTAGGTGGGCCTCCAACGGGAGGGAGTTCCACAGCGGTGGTGCAGCCACCGAGAACGCCCTCCTCATGGTCGAAACCCAGGGAACCTCAAGGAGGGTGCCCCGCGCTGACTGCAGAGGCTAATCCAGAATTCGGAGGGTAAGGCGGTCCTGCAGGTAAGTGGGGCCCTGGCTGTGTAGGGCTTTAAAGGTCAAAACCAGCACCTTGAATTGGGCTTGGAAGACTATCGACAGCCAGTGCAGAAAGCGAAGCACTGGAGTAATGTGCTCACATTGGCCTGTCCCAGTCAGGAGACGAGCAGCCATGTTCTACACCAGCTGCGGTCTCTGGATCATCACCAAGGGTAGCCCTACATAGAGCACGTTACAGCAGTCCAGTCTCGAGGTAATAAAAGCATGGATGATTGTGGCCAGATCCGAGTCCGAGACACACAACCTAAGTCGACGTATCGGATACAATTGGCAGAATGCAGCCTTCGCCACAGCCACCACCCGAGCATCCAGGTGGAGCTGTGGATCCAGGAGCACCCCCAGACTATGGACATTGCATCTTGTCCATTGTATATTGTGACCTAACTTTTCCACACTTTTTTTGTAAAAGGTGTCTCTGTTCACAGATTAAGTCTTATGTGAATTCAGCCTGTCTCAATCTAGATTTGGCCTTTCCAGGATAAACAGCCAGCCAGGCATTCCTGGGAGAGTGCCTGACCTTGTGCAAACTGTTCCCTCTGACCCAGCTGAGTTGGTCAACGCAAGGTGTTTAAGGTGGGGGCGTACGGCTCTCCTATTTACTCAGGCTGTTTAATTATCCCAGCATAAGCTATCTTTAATTTCACTGAGTCACCCAGCCGGGTGACTCATCCAATCATATTTCTTGAATTCAAATGTGAAGCATCTAGATGGCATGACATCTCGCAAAAGAGAGTGAACAAAACAGGAAACAATTAGTTCTGGGTCTTTTGAACTTTGCCTGCAGAAATTCAGGATGGTCTGGTGGACTGAGCATGAGCCTAGGAAAGAGGAGTCCCTAAATTATAATTCTGACTCAGCACTGGTTTACTGTGCAGCCTTAGACAATCCTTAAATTCCTAATTCTCCACTGCTTTGCTCTCATGGAGCCATTTTCCACCTGTACTGAGTCAGACTGTCTGTAGCAGCGGGATGTTCTGAGAGGTGTTTTCTGCTCTTGCTTGCATCCTCACGCTCTCTCTAGACTCCCTCATGGCTGGTCACTGATGGTAGCTGGGGAATTGGCACCCCCTTGTAGCTGGCCCCTTCAGGCTCTTTTCTTGGCAGGTGTTACCCTCTAAGATGCCCCGCCCAGGCCCTACACTCCCTTGGCTTCCCCAGCGTGCCAGCTAGCCCTTCCACCTGGAGTCCTGGCGCTGCTCTGGTACACACCAGGGACCTGTAACCCTGGCACCAGGGTCCTGTGAGTCCACAGCTCCATCCCCAGGTACCTCCCAGTTGCCTCCACGCCTATTCTCTCAGCAGCAGTTCTCCCTCTAGGCCCCTGCTCCTGGGCCACCTAGTTCCCCAGCAGGGCGTCCCCCGAAGCCCCTGCTGCATCCTCTCCACAGGGCTCAGAGCCTTCCCTTCAGGCTCTGCTGGCCAGACACAGTCTCTCCAGAAGTCAGCTTAGCCCATAGGCAGAGCCCTCTCCGGAGCCTTGGAAGATGGTGTTCTGTGTTCTCTCTCTCCTGTCTCCCACTAGATCTTCCTCTGTTTCTCTCTCTCTCTCAGGGCTCAGCTCCCTGAGCCGGCCACACCATGCCCAGCTCAGCTGGCCCCAGTTAGCCCTTTGCTAGCCCAACAACTGGTGTTGCTTGCCTGGCGCTAGCATTCTTAAAGGGCCTTGCTTCCTACTAGCCTGCCCTGCTACACTGTCCCTTGCAGCCTGGCCTCTTTGCATCACTCTAGCCCAGGGGTTCTCAAACTTTGTCATAGTGAGCCCCCCATCCAAAGCTATGAAAAACGACCGGGCCTTCCCACTGCAATTAGTATAAAATTAACATAGCATTAGCATAAAATTAGCATAACATGGGCAGGGGGTGGAGCAGCTGGCAACCGAGGGGTGGGGTTTGGAGTCTGTCTTGTGCCCCCCTGCAGATCGTCCCATCCTGCTGGCCCAGGAAGGCCCACCTCCCACTTTGAGAACCACTGATCTAGCCATATGAAGAGACAGGAAAGCTAGTGGAAATGACTGCCAAATTCCCTGGATTCAATAAGGGTGTGGGAATAGTTCCATGTTGGCCACCCAGGGAAGGGGCAGAGAACATCTCATTGGAGAAGAATGTTTTGCACTGGTACAGCTGTGGAACTGGGCATATTATTTAGCTTAAAGAAAAGAAGATTAAGGGGTGGGACATGATGACAGTTTTCAAATATGTAAAAGGATATTTTAGACACAAAATCTAAAACCTAAATAAATAGATGGACGGAGGACACTTGTTCTCCTTTGCCACTGAGGACAGGACAAGAAGCAATGGAAGGTAGATTTAGGACAGGTTTAACATTGGGGGGAAATGTCCTAAATGCTAGAATGGTTCAGCCCTGGAACAAGCCGTGTAGAGAGGCTGTGGAACCTCCTTTCCTGGTCGCTTTCGAGAAAAGACTGGACAAGCACGTCAGGGATCCTTCCAATAGAGGTTATCCTGCCTTAAGCAAGGGGTTGACTAGCTGACCCTTAATGACCCTACCAGTGCTATAAATGCATACACAAGCTGCAAACCGGTAGCAAATGGGCCAAATGGCTGTGTTTCTGTCTGTAAAAAAAAAAAAAAAAGTGGCAATGATACTATATAAGTCTGACAGTGGCTGCCTGAGGAGAGATACCACTACTCTGAGGTAGCCCTTCCTGTTAGCAGGCATCTGTCCTGCTGGGAAAGGCTCAGGTTAGTACAGGCAGGTTTTAACATGTACTACCTGCTCTGGTCAGCCTAGGATTGACCACAATCAGCTTCCCTGTTGTTTTAAAGGTGATAAATCCTAGCTATGCCTGGTACTAGTGTGTTTTTAATGGCATTTAATTAGATTGGTGTTCATTTCCCCCCTTGTCTAGACAGTTAGTTAACCCTTATGAATATGAGGGAAACAAGTGTGATTTCCCATTTTCCCCCACTACCTATTTTTTCTTTGTCTCCTACACCCTGTTTGGTCTCTCTCTCTCTCTCTCTCTCTCTCTCTCTCTTTTCTCCCTATCTAACCTCTCCCCCTCCCCCCCCCCCATTACCTTGTCTTATCAACTCCACCCATGTCATGCCATGCCTCCTCGTATCTGCTTGTCCTACGTTGGCTCAGTTTATATATTTCTGGCTGGCTAAGCTACATGCCTGAGGAAGGGCCCTGTGTGGCCCAAAACCTTACTCATTCTCACCAACAAAAGTTGGTCCAATAAAAGATACCATTTGAACTACTTTGTCTCCGTTTTCCTTGAGAGACAGAGAGAATGGTTGAGCAAATCTAAGAGGCCTGCGAGTCCTGGACAGATGCTTGGAGCTATTTATTTTTAATGATTTCATTATTGGTGTTGCAGTAATAAAACCAAACTCCATGAAGTGGGTTGGGAATGGTGCCTACACTCCTGTCCCTACCTCTGTGTGAGGTTTAATTAGTATTTGCACAGTGCTTGGAAGCAGTTACGTGCTAAGTGTTATTACAGGAGTCATTGTCAGCTGTGATTATAGAAATCTAAATTGGCCCTGTGTGGTGTCTTGCCAGTTTAGATTGCTTTGTATGAAAGTCCAAATCCTATGCCAGGTACACAGGTTAAGTAGCAACGGCTGTTTGCCTAGGTGGTGAGAACTGTGAAGGAACAGGAAAGGCAAAACGAATTCTTCGCACCAGACTATCAAGTGGCACTGGAGCCTTCTCTAGTAGCTCCCACAGCATAATTCTGGCATTGGGAACCTTTGTCTTCCCGTGGGCCACTTTGCTACAAGCTTCACAGGCCAGATAGGAGTAGGTGGGCGGGGGGTGATTAAGGTCGGGCTGACCTTAACCAAGGACAGTAGAGGCCATGGTTCCGGCCCTGCAGTTAGAGGAGAGCCAACAGAGGGTGTTTTTAAACAAAATGCTACCATACATGGCCACCCAGTAACCACTCATCCGAACACACATTTGAAGGTGAAGTGGTGGTGGGGGGGTGCACTCCCATGAGTCATGCAGCACCTACACATGGCCACTTATGGGGCACTGCTGACAAATCTGGAGTGTGTCATGCAGGGCAAGCCAAAAACGTGTGGCAATGGGTACCCACACATCCCCTGCCCATATTAATTGGGGTGGCCGCCCACGCCAGCAGACAGGTCCCCCGCTCAGGGGCACTGTGGGTGCGGGACACGACCTTTGCAAATCACAGAAACTAGCCACGAATGCTGGGGAGCCTGGTTCCCCAGTGCTCATGGGCATGACATCCACTAATTGCCTTTTATCACATGAGAACACACGTCCTTGTAAAGGCCACATTTGGGGATCCAGTAATGCACGAGTGTTCTCATGTGATAAAAGGGGATTAGTGCATTCTCACAGGGGCTAATCCCCGCAATTACAGAGCTACGGTCACGATTGGACAAGTTCCCACCCCTCCCACGTAATGTCAGAAAGCAGCCTAAGTATCATGTGGCAGGGTCCCGTGTGACCTCTTTGTGCATCACTGGCTTCATGCATCAGTGTCCCCCACTGGAGGAATGTCTAAGCCAAGGCCAATTGAAGTACTTCCTATCTTGGATTAATTTGTTGCTCCATTTCCCAGCTAAGAGAGTTAGTAATAATCTTTGTCTTGCCCCTTGCTTCTGGGCAGTTCCCCAAGCACTGTCTTCCCAAAGGGTTCACCAGTTTCTTGTATTGCCCCTTGCCTCCAGGGAAGCTCCTGTAGGTGGTCTCAGCCTAATGAGTAAACTCTTTCTACATGGGAGGAAACAACCTTTGGCTTTTTGCTGGAAAGTAAGCTCCTTTCCTGTGCCTCCTTTCCCAGTGAATTCTGGGCATTTTATGCCTGATGGTGATCAGCTGAGGTCGCCAGGAGCACTTTTCACCAACTTCATCTGGCTGCAACCTTTTCAAATCTGGAACTGGCCACTGTTGTCCATGCTTTTGTAACCTCGAGGCTAGACTACTGCAATGCACTCTAGCCCTTGCAGACTGTTCAGAGGCTGCAGTTGGTGCAGAATGAGGCAGCCTGCCTTTTGTCGGGGGCAGGTCACTGAGAGCACATTACACCAGTGCTCCAGAGTCTGCATGGACTGCCAATAGCGTTCCGAGCACAATACAATGGAAATGTACGTAGAAGGCAATGTAGAAATTTACCTCTCCTCTGAGGCCTTCCAATCTCTGCCATTCACTGAATGCTTTCATTTGCTTTGCCTTCCTTCCTGCCAATGTACTCCCTCTCCACCCCAGTCTCTTTATTCCTGAGAAATTTAAATGCTTCCTTCCTCTCCCCCGTGATGACCAGGTAGTTCCACCTGACTGAGGAAATCAACAGGAAATTGTGATTAAAAACACCCATGGCAACTGCTGCCTTGTCTACTCCAAGAGTCACTACCATCCCTGAAATTGCACTTGGTACCCGAGAGCCGCACAATCATGTGGAGAACTCAGCAGGAATATATCTCCACAGTCACAAAAAAAGTCCTAGGGGAAGAAGGCTGAAATGTTAGGAAAGCAGTGAAAATTAGAACAATGATTTGGCACACTGAGGATTTGTAAGCAGCCTGCCAAATGCAAAGACACATCCTGCTCTGTTTCAGATGTGTCACAGAGTCTGACGCTACCATGGAAGGTAGCATCTTAAGCCATTTTAGTTAATTGATTTTATTCACATTGATAAAATGAGATTTCTCTGTTGGGAATTACTATTATCCAGCATCTAGTGTGTGAAGTAAGCAAATGATACCGTTCCTAATAATTCAGTGCTATAATTTTCATATTCCTTTAAAAATATACAGAGAACACGGTCCCTGATGCCTCCCACCAAAAGCTTTGAGAAATCATTCTGACTTTGTTCCTCACTTTACAGACAACAGACCATCACCTTCTTAAAATGACTTGTTTTGATTTATTGCTGTTGTACAGCTCCATTTCCTGGTTCTCTTTATAGACTTTGTATTGCAGGACAACAGTTTTCACTAGGACAGATTATTTCTTTTTATCCCACACAATATTTGAGCACCTTTCAAAATAAAATGACTTTTGTATTGTATATTTAAGTGTAGAAACTCATCAGTATGAAAAATAATTTTACCATGAAATAAAATGATTAAGAATTGTTGGTTCAAAAACTTTACGGTCAATTGTTTACTCCAACCCATTGAAGAGAAAAAAGTGACTAGATGGGTGTACCCATATACTGACATTTTCATATAGTAATTTTTCCTCACTTGAACAAATATTAGATGGAAAATCCACCATACACCAATCACAAGGCCATGCTTCCTCTCCACTGGAGAGAGGAAGCCAAGACAGCATGCATCAGGAGACATGCCTTTGTAAGACACATAACTGGGGAAATTCTGGAAGCCACAGGACTTCACTCACCCTCAAAAAGGTCTGTCCACTAGTTCTCCCCACAAAAAAAATCTCTGTCAACATTTGTCTGAGTGCCAGCAGGATAGTCTGCTTGCCCCTGCTACACCCTTTTTCTCTGGGATGTGCTCAGGCAAGTAGCCCTGCTTAGCAGACAATAGCTATAGCGCCTTCTTGTAAGCATGCCAAGAAGCCTCAAGCCTGGGTGCCTCTAAACTGAAAGTTATTAATTATAAAAGTAATTGTTTGTTCTTATACCCAGTGGTTGTGAATGTAACTTTCCTTATGGAAGTCAACCCAATACTACTTCAGTTTGCCATAGCTAAGCAGCTGACAAGCGAGGACATTTGTTGAAATATATTTAGGCTATAAGATATGTACTTTTCCATTCTTCCTAACAGTTTAATAATTTTTATATGCAGAATTCTGTATAGTCTGTGTTTTCACCATTGTTGCCTATGGGAGGAAAGTAGAATATATGGGGCCCTGCTTATAGACTAATATGGGACACACGCCATAAAGAAATTTGTTAGATCTATCAACCCCAACACGCTGTGTTTTAAAGCTGTGTGAAATGCAATTCAGATGCTGGATTCTAACAGCCTTTGGTTGATTTATGTGAACAAAGGCAAAGCCAGGTTCACAACATTTTCAAATACTAGAAACATCAGAGCAATGCAATTTATCACCCCTTGGCTTGTCTTGTATGTTAGAACCAGTCAGAGTTTTAGAGTGCATTCCTTTGGTCAGTGAAGGTGGGGTCACCATCATCGAGTCTAGAGCATCCCACGTTATTGGAATGATGATGCAATTCCAGCACCTCCAGAATTGTGACTTCCTCCTTGAGTGTTAATGTAAAAGCCAAGTTGTGGCTTGTTTCTCAAGTAAGTTAGTGCACAACTTGTTTGTTGAAATTGCTATATCCAGTCGGACAGAAACGAAGATGTTATCACCAGGGGTGTGAGCTTCCCCATTTTTAAAGAAGGTGTTAACATAAAATCCAAGCTATATGAGTAGGCTAAACTTGAACACCCATCTTCAGTCATTGCTCACGTTCCTCAATTTCTCTACAGTTTTCAACATAGGCCGTTTTTACACGGATGCCACCCACCCACCAACACCCATGAACATCCATTGGATGGGTGGGAGAGTATCTGTGTGAATGGCACCAGGTGGGTGGGTGTGCTCCCACAACCCACCCATCAACACCCATCTCCACCCATGGAGCATCCAGGAAGGAGCTGGCATGCTCCGTGAATGGAGATGGGTGTTCAACACCCACCCGTCCATGTAAACAGCAAAACATACCCAACCAAGGAAAGGGTCCACCAAAACTATCGAGACACGGCTAGAGAGGTCCCACAGGAGCCCGCAAGCAGACACACCCACTGGAAGTGACGCTGAACCCCCGCTGGGACTGCTTAAAGGAGAAGCGAGCGAGGGTATGGGTGCGCCGGCTCCTAACATGTCTGGAAGAAAAGCACAGAACAAAATGAAGGGAGCCAGCGCCATTATACGTGCGGGAAGGGCAAGCAGAGGGACCCCAGGCCACCTAGGGGAGGGGGGCCCAGACACTGGGGTTGGGGGACAGGACAGCAACTGACAGCTCTCCCATACCGAAACAGGGCAGAGGGCCCAACGCAGCTCTAGCAGCACCTGCAACCCCACCCCCAACCACATCCATGGAGCCCAGGGAGGAGAGCACATCTGAGAGTGAGGTAAGATCAGGGGAACTCACCCACACAGGGGAGGGGAGGGCGCAGACAAGCCCCGAGCAAATGCCGGGCAGACAGCTGACAGCTCCACCGGTCCCATCCCCCCCCAGGAGAGCACCCAAACCCTGGCGGGCAGCTCCACCGGGGAGACAGCTGAGAAGGGCCTCCATGGCAGTCAGGTAAAACAGCAGGAACCCCCGGGGGAGGGCAAGGAACACCCCACAGAAGCAATAGGGGTGCAGCAAGACAACAGCTCACTGCTATGCATTCCCCCAACATTAGACCAACCACTCCACTGCCGCAACAGCCACTGGGTAGGCCCCAAGCCGCAAAGCTGGATGGCCCCCCACAGGTGGAACCCAAAAGGGGAACCCGTGAACCAAGGATGAGACCCTGGACTTCATGCGTGTGTGGGGGGTCAAAAAGGTACAGTACAACCTAGTGCGCAGCTACAAGACCAAACAGGTTTATGAATCCATCGCCCAGGAGATGCAGTGATTGGGGTACAACAGGGATGTCACCCAATGCATGCAGCAGGCAAAGGACTTGCGGTCTGGATATAAACATATCAAGGACAATAATGTACAACTGACAGATCGCTATTGCTCACGCAGCTCAAGGGAACCTGGAGGTGCAGGAGGAGGAGGTGGTGTCCCAGGAGGAGGACGTGGAGGAACCGGAACCCAGTGACCAGAATACCAATGGTAGGCAACAAGGAGGGGGGCTGGGAACACCACAAGACCATGGGTGTAAACAATCAAAGGAATATCATGCTGCATAAATTAGCTGCAGAATGTTTGTTTACCTAGTAAATAAAAGAACCTGATGTTTTACAAAATCCAAGGAATTGCATTCTTTTTGTCAGTACCTGGGTCAGGCTATAGACAAGATAGGATGCTGCAGCGTAGTCAGAACTGGGAAGTCATAATCCTGAAAGAGCCAGAGGGAAGCCAGCATAAGAACCACCATACTAGGTCAGACCAATGATCCATCTTGCTCTATCTCTGACAGACAGTGGCTAGATACAGTTATGTCAGAGAAATGCACAACAGCTCACAATGGAATGATCCACTTCCTTTGGTTCATTCCTAGCCCCTAACAGCCAGGGCCCTCATCCCGTGACCAACTTAATTGGTATTTTATGGACCTGTCCTCTAAGAGCTTATGCTTTTTTCAGCCCAGTTATGTTACCGGCCTTCACAACTTTCTGTTTTATCCCAAGCCAGTATTAGCCTCAGCACATAGGATGTAAACAGCAGATGGCAGCTCAAGGGGTGCCCCAGTCACACCTGGGTTGATCGGTCCACTTAAAGGGCACCTGCCAGATGTTCAACCCAGAGCAGGATGTGGCTGCTCTGGGGAAGCCTGTCCGGTGGTGCTCCGGAACATCCAGGAGCATGCCATGCAGAGCGGGCTGGCCAAACCCAGGACAATGGCTGGACGTGGCATTGCTGCCCACCTGTTGGGTGGACCCAAGGTGTAGCTGCATGTAGAGATGTGAAGGCCTAGGGGAAAACCAGAAATATTCGGGGGGGGCGGGGAGGACTGGTTTTTCCCATTTTTTTCTGAGGACTCCTTTTGTTTTTCCCGAAAGATTTGGGGGGGGGGGAGAAATATTTTCTATAAATGAATAAATTTTCTACATGAATAAAATGTTTAAGACAAGGTGCTCATATATTGCTACCCTTTACTCCCCCAAAATGTTTTCTAAGTAATAATTATGGCCGTTTTTTACACGGATGCCCACTCCCTCCCCTCCCGCTGCTCAGTGTTTGGGCAGATGTGTGGCGGGGGAGGCAGTCTGTATACACAGCCGGCAGTGAATGGGGGGATGGGCGTGCAGTGGGTGTGCACCCGTGTAAACACCACGGGCAGTAGGTGTTTGTGTGTGCACGCTCCCAATGTACACCCACCACACACTCGCCTCCACCCACGGAGCCCTCCGGTAAAATGGAGGAGACTCCGTGGGTGGAGGTGGGTGGGTGTCCATTTACACAGACACACATCACGCCAAAACACCTCCCACCCACATCCATGTATTAATGGCCTATGTAATAATACATTTTATGTTCTTAAATAGCAAAGTAAATTTAGATCTGTAAAGGGTGCTAAGAAAATAAGTAGGTGTTGGTGCTTGCGTATAAAGCCCTAAACGGCCTAGGCCCGACCTATCTGCAGGACCGCCTCATTCCTCGAGGCCTAGATTGGCCCCTGCGGTCATCAGGAGGTGCTCTCCTCAAGGTGCCCCGAGTTGCTCGTGGGGCCACAATGGGAAGGGCATTCTCGGTGCCTGCTCCATGGCTGTAGAACTCCCTGCCACTAGAGACCCATTTGGCCCCAGATCTCCCCTCTTTTCGACGTAAGTGTAAGACCTGACTGTTCCGCCTGGCCTTTGGTGGAGAGGATGAGTAGGGTGGGCTGGGCTGGGCAGGGGGTTGGGTTTAGGTTCTGTTTTTATTCCTCCTAGTACAATGTTTTTGTTTTTTAATATTTTATGGTTGTAAGCCACTTTGAGCCACTGTGTGGGAGGGGAAGGGTAGTAAATTTGTTTAATTCAATAAATAAATAAATAAATAAATAAGTAAATAAATAAACTTCGGTTTTCCCCGAAATGTCCATTTTTTTCCACACAAAAAACCAGAAAAAAACCCAGGTTTTTTCCATGGCTCCAAAATTCCAGAAATTTTACATCGCTAGCTAGCTGCACAGCTGTCCAACCGTTGCCTCATTCAGTACCACAGAGTCACAGGTGCCAGCCTAGAGCATTGGGTGAGCACCCACAACTCTATGGTGCAGGGTGGGGCTCAGGCAGCCCTCGACCTGGAGACACCACCAGTCCGTCTGTTGCAGACCCTGGCAGAGCTGGAAACAGGCGGCTATGCGGGTGGACCCCTGGAGCAGCTCCAGCTCCTCATCCATCTAAAAACATCTATAATGCTGAGTTGGAGCTAGAGGTTCAGAGATGCACCAAGCCAAGGGGACTATCTGCAGCTGTGATCAGACAGCAATGTTGGGTTGTTGGGAGCCAGGAGGAGAACAGGGACTTGGCAGAAGGCTGGGAGTGCATTGCACAAACCATGTTATTGCATTGCTGTGAAACTTCCTGTCAACCCTATGCCTCTTACATATCCTAGACAGCCAATGGAGGGCATAGGCTGCCTGGCCAATCAGGGCCTAGAGTCAACTGTAGGGCAGGATAGGCTCTGGTACTAGCCATGGAGCAGAGTTGGTAAGTAGGTCCGTATGTGGGGCAGTATTAAGAGCCCCCCCCCCAACTAGGTGCTCTGGTGACTGGGCTCAAGTTCAGCAAGGCCTTTATTTTTTTAGTTACAAGAGATAGTTAAATGTTGTTCCAATTAAGTGCATTCTATCTTCTGTGGTTTTGTTTTCCAGGCCTGTCACAATTCATAATATAATATTACATTATAACGCTGTTTCAACTGTGTCTTTGAATTTTTGGCCCTCCTACAATTTTGGCACTCCAAGGCTGTAAAAGCTTGTGCTCACTGGACAGTGGACACTGGCTAGTGAGGTTTATTTATTGCCAACAAATGAGTAACTTTGGTTGGGGGAAGTACAGTTGTGAAATCAAGCTAATGAGACCAGATCTCAATTTAAAAGTTTTCTATATTCTTTTTTAAAAGCTACTGACAGCTGGTTTCCCATTGTTTCCCATTCACATCTTTTACTTGGAAAAGCTAAGCTGTGTGTAGCCGGCCACAGTTCTGTTAAACAAGCAAGCATCATAGTCCCAGCTGGCCTGCAAGTGGAGTGTGGAAAAAGGGTTCCTCCACCTTTTCCTTCTACAATAAAACCAATCTTTGATCCACACTAAAAATATAGATTAGAGGCACTGAAATAATAACATATATGCTGTTTTACAGTCTCAAAGCTTCTATCTTTCACAAATGTCTTCTTTTTCTTGTTTCCAAGACAATGATTAAAAAGCTGAGTATAAAGGATGCCTGAAAAACCATCCTCCTCTTTTAAATTAGACTTTCCATAGTAAAAACTAGCCTGTTTTTGAATGGGGGGGCGATGATTTGGATTTGTCCTTGGATTTGTAGATGTTGGCAATCTGATGACATGTATCTGATGAAGTCAGATTTTCTGCAACTCAGATTCTCCCAGAGAAGTTTTGACTTGGTATGATAATGATTGTAGGGCAAGGGAGTGGAGGGAGAGAAGTAAGAGTTGTACCAAAGAGAGAGAGAGAGAGAGAGTTCATAGCAGCATGTTATTTTGGGAATGCCAAATTAATACTTTGACTCTCTATTAGAAAGCTACCAATCAGCATGTGGTAATAACTGTGGCACAAAAAACCCAATTGTTTTGAACTTCCAAGAAAGATGAAGGAAAGAAAAGAAAAGCTCTAGTGACCAGAGGACAGATAGCATATGTTCTAACTTCCTTTTACATGCAGCAAAAATTGGTCTTATTCAGCTTTCTTTGTCTCTTCATATACCATGAAGAAGCCAGAAACTTCTAAATCCCCAAAACAAAGAAAGAAAAATCTTTCCTTTTGGATCAAGTCAAGGATTGCCAAGAAATGCAAGTTGTTTCCTTGTTTCTTCATCAGCACCACTGAATAAAGTGCAACAGTTGCTGCCACAGAATCAGCCATGTGAGCCTGAAATGTTATTTCGGGGAAGTTCCCACAAGATGAGGGGGAAGAGAGGAGGTTTGTTTGACTTCTCTGGGATGGACTGCTGGAAGACTTTCTCTTTTGTTAATCAAAATTAAAAGTTTTGGGATGTAGATCCCTTGGTAGATTCTAATGGTTTTATGGAGGTCAAATTTAGAGCATCTTGAAAGGACCAATTCAAATCCTATTAAAGTCAGTTGAAAAGCCTTCATTCATTTCACTGAGAATTCAGTCAGTCCTAGAATTTTAAAAGTGAACAAATTGACATTGTGACCAGCAAGCGTAGGTAAAATAGGTAACACGTGTTAATGTTAAGACTGCAGAGGGTGAAATAAATCCATTAAGGAAACTGGGGGTACAACAGCCTGGGATTATCAACATCCCCGTTCAGGAGTGTAGGTTAATGGACGCTCAAATCTGCGGTCATCCAGCCCCAGCTCATGAAACCAATTCTTGATGTTGATTCCTTGACTAGTTTTTATTTGTTTATTTATTTATTAATAAAAGATTTCTATCCCGTCCCTCCTGCCCACAGGGCAGCTCGGGGCGGCAAACAGCAAGATAAAAACAATAATACAATAAAAACAATTTAAAAGTTTTTTTAAAATCCCATATGCAAGGAGAAACCCCCCACCCTACCCACCCACCTCACCATTAGCCTGGCAGAAAAGCCAGATCTTACATAAACATCAAAATGACAGGAGAGTGGGAGTCAACGTCCGAGCCTCCTCTGGGAGCAAGTTCCACAGCACAGAGGCAGCCACTGAAAAAGATCTAACATCAGTGGCCACCCATCTCGCCCAGGGAACCTCCAAAAAGACTCTCATGGACGATCTCAGGGGTCGCACAGTCACATGGGACGTGAGGCGGTCCCACAGATAAGCAGGGCCCAGGCCATGAAGGGCTTTAAAGGTCAAAAACAGCACCTTGAACCTAGCCAGGTGCTTTATAGGCAGCCAATGCAGAGCCCAAGCACAGATCTCATGTGCTCCCTGCGGCCTGCCCCCGTAAGGAGATGGGGCATGGCATTCTGCACCAGCTGCAGCCTCCAGACCAACTTCTCGGGCAGCCCCACGTAGAGCGCGTTGCAGTAATCCAGCCTTGAGGTGATGAAGGCATGGATGACAGTGGCGAGGTCAGAATCGGAGAGATACAGCCGAAGCCGCCAGACAAGATGTAACTGCTGAAATGCACTCCCCACCATGGCCACAACCTGAAATTCCAGGCTGAGCCATGCATCGAGGAGCACATCCAGACTCTGCACCTGAGAGACCATGGGAGAATGAACCCCCCAACAAGAGGAGATTCAACCACTCCCAGGCCCCCCAAGCCCTCACCCACCAACATCACCTCTGTCCTGTCAGGATTCAATTGCAGATGGCTCAACCTCATCCAAGCCCCCACAGCTGACAGGCACTGGGAAAATAAGGAGACTACATGGTCTGGGTCGATGGAAAAAGAGAGGTAGAGCTGAGTGTCATCAGCATACTGATGACACTGCATACCCTGAAACCCTCTCACGATCTCCCCTGTCTCTGACGTCTCATTTTTGTGAAGGGTTGTTGAACAGGCAGTTGCCTCCCAGATACCTGGATGCTATTGTGCTCCTGGACCCTTCTTAGTCCATCTTTTGTTCTGAGTACAATACTGAGACCGGTTTTTTGTGATGCTAGTAGATGATCTGAAGATCAATAGAGGAAATTGTACCCTGTTGATCTTATTAGGCCATTTGACAGCCTTTTATACCATTGACCATGAGGTGTCATGCTCATGACATGACTGCATCATCACCTGTTGAGTTTTTGCAGGATTGATTGGTTGTGTTCATCTCTGGCAGGGAGATCCTAGAAGGTGGGGATGGGTGGCTTCTTGTCTTCTCAGGACTTCTCCTTTGGGGTCCCCCAGGGTTCAGGATATATTTGATGCCGCTATGTGAGATCATGCATATATCTGCTGCATTCTCAGTGCCTGGCTGCAGCTGGATGGACTGGATATGGGCTACCCAGTTGAAGGTGAATCTAGAAACGACTGAAGTGAAGATGATTGACAGACCTTGTGCGTGTGGGGGGTGAGAGAGTAGGGGCACCTCTCATTGTTTGGGTTCTGCCTCCTTTGGTCACCCAGGACTGTAGCCTTGGAGTGCTCCTGGATTCATTGCTGTGCCTGGAACATGAGGTTGTGGCAGTGGCTAGGAGCACTTTTTGCCAACTCCGACTGGTGAGAAGGCTGAAAACCTTTCCTTCAGTCAGGCTGCAAGCCACCCCATCATCTGTGCCTTCATAACCCTGAGGCTAGGTTACTGTAATGTGTTCTATGAAGGGCTGCCTGTCAGGGTGCAGGCTTGAACCTGCAAGCCTGACCTTGGTAGGTAGGTAAGTTTCCCCAGCGCTATAGGGTAGCTGGGCTTGCTGCTACTCTCCTCCTGTCTGCCTGGCGCCCTGCCCTGCTTGGCTCCTCCCCCCTGGACTCCTCATTGGTTGGCAGCAATATAAAAGGCCTGATGGAAACAGCTGCAAGCTGCAGGACATCCGCTCTTGGCTGTGATTCTGTCGCTTGCTTCACCCTTCGTGCTCTTGGTCTACTTTCAGGCTTCCCTCTCCTTCTGCCCCTGCTTTTCCCTCTTCCCTCTTGGTACCTGTGTTTCTCTTGCCTCTTTGACTCCTGTTTACTGATACTTCTGCTTCCCTTGTCTCTGTGGCTCCTGTTCACCTGTTCCTTGTTAGCTGTCTCTTAGCCAGTTCTGTCTCCTTCTGCAGTCTGCCTTGTGTAGGGATTCCCCTCTCCCTTGCTAGGTCTATGTTTCCCCACTCTGCTAGCTGTTCCTGCCTTTGGCCTTGCCCATGTTTATATTGCTATAGCTTCTCCTGTTGCCTTGTGTCTTTGGCCCCTGTTCCTGGTAGTTCTCTGTTGCTCCCTTTGTTCCCTGCTCTTCCCCTATCTTTGGTCTCATAGCACTTGTTTATAGTTTCCCTTGGCTTCCCTGGTTGCTTATGTCGCCCTACTCCTTGTTGTTCATGTTACATTGGGTTCTTGTGTTCACGTAGTATGGTTACTGAACCCCTTGTTCCCCTTCGCTCCCCTAGTCTTGGGTCCTAGGCTGCATTCAGATGTGTGCTTAATTCGCACAGCAGCGACGGCAGCAGCATTGTGTGATTTAAAGCAACACGCACTTCCGAGTTGGTGTGAATGCACCTAGTGCGCACAATTCAGCGTAATGCGAACTGTCAGAGTGCAGTTTTAAAAGCTGCTCCGAGCAGCTTTTAAAACCATACTCCGACAGTTCGCATTACGCTGAATTGGTGCATTCACACCAACCTGGAAGTGCACGTTGCTTTAAATAGCATGATGCTGCCTCTGCTGCTGTGCAAATTAAGCGCACATCTGAATGCGCCCCTAGTCTCTTGGCTCCTGTTTTCCCATTGCCCTCATAGCCTTGGCTCCTGTTTTCCCATTGCCCTCATAGCCTTGGCTCCTGTTTTCCCATTGCCCTCTTAGCCTTGGCTCCTGTTTTCCCATTGCCCTCTTAGCCTTGGCTTCTAGGCCCTTTGTCTCTGTTCCTCTTTGCCCTTATTGCTCCCCAGTGCTCCTCTGGCTTTCGTTCCTAAGTCTCTGGGCTCTTGTTTCCCCATTGCTTCCCTAGCGTTGGTTCCTAGGCCCCTTGGCTCTTGTTCTCTATTTGCCTCCCTGTTTCCCCGTGCTGCCCTAGCTCTGGGTCTTTAGTATCTTGTCTCTGTCTCCCTATTGCCTCCCTGTTTCCCAGTGCTGTTTTAGCGCTGGGTTTTTAGTATCTTGCCTCTGTCTCCCTATTGTCTCCCTGTTTCCCAGTGCTGCCCTAGCTCTGGGTTTTTAGTATCTTGCCTCTGTTTCCCCCATTGCCTTCCGTGCTTCCCAGTGCCTTCTGAGCTCTGGGTCTTTCATGTCCAGCCTTTTGTTCCCTATTGCTCTGTATAGCTCTCTAGCTCTGGTCCCTTTGTCTCTTGGCTCTCATTCCCTAGTGCTCCCCTTGCTCTCTATTGCTCCCCTAGCTCTAGTTCTCTCGTTCCTTGCTTCTAGGTTCTTGTTGTTTCCCTGGTTCCCCAACCCTTCCCCATTGACCTTGATGATGAGCCATCCACCTTCATAGGCCAGCGTGCCTGGTGCTCGTGCTGAGTATTCAGTAGGGGTGGGAAACCGGTAGAATCCGGTATCCGATAATGCCGATACCAGGCGTACCGTCATTATCGGATTCGACCCGGTAATCCGGACCGGGTACTGGATTCCGGGGTACCGGATTTTTTTACATTGCAGCCATTTAAAAATGGCTGCAATGTAAAAAACTTAAAAGCCCCAGCAAGAAAGTTTTTTTTTAAAAAAACCCTCCCCGAGTCCAGGCTGTGCGGGTGGAAGGGGGGACACCCCCCGCCCACCCTGCCCAGCCTGGATTTTTGTTTTAAAAAAGACTAGAGTAAGACCCAGAGGCGAGGCGAGCCCACCCCCACCCCCCAGCACCAGCGGCCGCGGCGTCCCCGCAGCCGCCGGTAAGTATGACCCGATCCCTGGGGGGGG
>QEPC01013002.1:6651277-6695361 GCA_003113815.1 Sphenodon punctatus | reverse complement strand
AGGGGGAGGAATTTATTCCATTGGTTTCAATGGGGACACAGCGCCCCATTGAAACCAATGGAATAAATCCGGTACCGGTATACCGGATTTAATCCGGGAATCCGGTTTTCGTGGAACCGGTAACCGGTAAATCCGGTAGCCGGTAATGGGCCCGGGGTCCCACCCCTACTGTTTAGGGCTCCGAGATATTTGCTCCCTCCTCCCCGCTCCACATTTTCCCTCCATAACCCAGCTACCACAGCACTATAATAATGACAACAATAACAACATTGTCGTTTTCATTTTCGTTATCATTATTGTTATTCTCGGTTGTTGTTTTCTTTATCTCGGTTGTCGTTTTCGTTATTGCAATAATGAAAACGAAAATGACAATTTTAGTTCTCGTTATTTTAGTATTGAAAATGACATACACACCCCTACAGCCAGCTGCATCTGGGCTGAGCAGTAGCTGCTCCCTCAGCACCAACCAACTCCATGGAGAGCCCTTCATCTCTGCTGTGCCTTATGGCCCCAGGCCAGATGGACCATGAATCTCTTCAAGTGTGTCCTGGATTTTTTAAGAAATGCTTTTGTGAGCCTGGCCCTCGGAAAGGTTGTGAACCATTGCTCAGATGATCTAGCTGCTCCCAAATGAGGCCTGATCACCTATAAAATTACACTGGCAGTGAAAAATGGCAGGCGTACCAAACTCATCCTCCATTCAGTCCCTCTGTCCTCACCCTCACACAGTGGGGATTATTTCCTCTCTTTCTCGGAGGCAAGCCAGCAAAATCTGTGTGAAAGAGGAAACCACAAAGCTTCTCATTCAAATCTTAAGCCAAACCTAGTCATTTTTTTCAGTGTTCAGTTCACCTGGTAACATTTCAGGAGCGCTGAACACATGGATTTTATCGAAGGTTCCCAAACTGTGGATCAGGCCCCCACATGGTGTCACATCATCGGCAAGTGGGGACTTGATCTTAATTGATTTGATTTTGATTGATGTTTCATTCAGGGTCACCCTCTTCCCTGTAACTAAGACCATTTTTAAATGGACCGTTGCCGCAGTGGAAGTCCATGATAACACCGCTATGGGGGCAGTGCGGGGTGTGTGTGTAGATGGGCGCACACCCATCCCCAAGCATGCCCCCGCATGGAACAACCTGTGGTTTTGCCGGTTGCTCTGTGCAGAGGAAATGGGTGGAGGTGTGTGTTTCACAGGAGCATGCACACTGACCCACCCACCGCCACTTTCAAACGGGATGTACTCATTCATGTCCACTGGGTGGGCATGAGTGGGTGCATCTTGTTTAAAAAAGGCCTAAGCCAAGCACATGCACCTATGACTTGCGCATCCCAACTTTGTGAAGGTATTTTTATCTCTCTTTCTCTCTGATCCCTTCTCTTTTGTCTCCCCTCCCTTGTCTCATCTAGATTGTAAGTCCTAACCGGGGCAGAGACCTGTCTCTATTTATGAATTGTACAGTGCTAGGTATGGTTTGCCACTATAGAAATACATAATATTGATTAATGTCTCCATTGCTACCTGGGTGGAAGGGAGCAAATCTCAAAATGCAGCAACAAAGCTTTCTTTTCACTCCTGTCAGGAATCCAGAGCCAGTGTGGTGTATGGATAAGGTGCTGGACTTGGTCCTGGGAAGCCAGGGTTTGAATCCTGCCCTAGCCATGAACTCACTGGGTGGCCTTAGGCAAGTCATAACCTCTCAGCCTCACTTCCCCATCTGTAAAATGGAAATATGTGTGTGTCTGTGTTTCCCCCTCACCCTTGTCCATCTTAGAGTGTAAACCCACTGGGCCGGGATCTGTCTCTGAAAATCTGTGCCTGTAAAGCGCTGTGTACGCCTAGTAGCGCTATAGAGATTATAAGTAGTAGTAACCCAGAGCAGAAATCTGAATTCAGCAAGACAGTAATAGGATTGTTAATTCCAAAGGGAAATAGCCCAGAGTGGGAATATGTATTTAGTTTGCAGCATAGACTGCTAGTAACACCCACTTTTCTTCCTCATAAATTTTGTCCTCATCTTCAGCTAAAAACCCATGAATGCATTTAGATAAAGTCACCGATTGTGTGAAAACGAATAACCAGCCAAGTAGTCTCTGCAAGTGCAGAATTAGGTTCTGGTATCAAAACAGAGTGTTGTACTTTTTTCAGATCCTACTAAAAGCTTATATTTACTAGGGCTGAAATGAATATTCCCTGTAAATAACAAATTTGATTCATGGTATTTGCAAACAATTAAACAAAGCAAATGCTAAGTGGTATTCACTTCCCGTTTTGTTTGCAGTTCTGAATATTCATTTCAGTTACTTAATGTTCATTTATCTGGCACTTTGGTACTTTTGTTCCCTTTACCAGTATTATTTCACTCTAAATAATAGATATTAGTTAATAGGTGCTAATTTAGAACTAATAAAGTTGCAAATTTTCCCAACTGTGGCAAAGACAAATTTGGCTATTCATTGGTGGGAACAAATACACCAATCATCTTTGCACATATGAACAGTTGGATTTGTTTTCACCCTAATATTTATTTACCCACTCATACTTTCCTGTTAACCATTACAACATTTACTAACAGTTTTAGGTGATTATTATTTGGGTATTTAATCATCTCCTCACCTAAGGCTAATAAAAGAAGCTGGTTATTTTACTCAAACCTGCTATCTGGCTATAAAAGCTGTCATCTGGTGATAAAGTTAGCTTGTGATCTCTCTTAGCAGACTGCTAAATCCATAGACCACCTTAGTGCAGAAATTTGAAATGTTGCAGACCATGGCCTTGCTGGGAGACAGCATTTTGGAAGAATATGGATGAGTAAGCATTTTTGTACTCTTGGTTTCCAAAATAGTCTCTCCATTATACACTGTTAATTCTCCTGGTTGCTTTTCTACTTGTCCCCTTAGGGAACCCATTTTGTTTCTGTTTGAAAGATGGATGGTTCTGGCCCTCCATCAGTCACTTATGGGACTGAACAAACAATCAGAATCAATAGCTTCTTTCATACATTTTATCTCTTAAGGACCAAGACTACAGCTTACAAACTCTCCTGTTTCAGTTCCCTTGCCCACTTCTTGTCTTCATAAATATGACAAATGACCGTGAATTATACAAACGAGCCTGTCACAGCTGAGATGGCTGTAGCATGAATAGTCTTTGCAGACAAGCTACCTGAGGGAGTTACCATTCATTTTATGAGAGGCTTCACTTTCAGGCCCTTGGAGAGAAGCCCTGGTGAGTTTGACACAAATTCTGTTCTGTTTTTTTGAGGGGGAAGAGTTTTGGTGGAAGAATGTGTGTGATTCTAGAGGGGTGTCATACTGAAGACAGATGAAAATGCTTTTGCTGCTAAACTATTATAGTGCATCGGGATCTCTTCTGTGTTTGCTGTTACTAGTCCTTCCTCAGTTTGTTAACATGCCACTGTTACTTTCCATTTGTCCTTCCCCAATCTGTTACATGCCACCAAGAGATCCAGCAAGGAATTGCAGCTTATTACACAGCTGTAACTTAAAGGGAAAGGAAAGATTTTATGTTATTACATGGCCATCTGTTAATTTCAGGTCAGGGGCCCTCAGGTCTGATGTTGAGTCAGTGTATGTATGTCTACCTGGCCTAAATCTCATTATAAATTGTGTGATTTAAATGTCAGTATTTAATCACATAAAGCAATGAAGACATTCATAGTTTAACAAGCGGTATGTTGATTACATATGCCTTTCAGTGAGTTCAGGGGGCGTTCCTCCACAAGGCGATCCTATGTTTGGGTAAAGGCATCCGAGGGTAAAAATAAACATGACAGCGGACTGGTTTGGCCCGCTGTGGCACGTTTGTGTATGGACCCCACCTGCATGTGTATGTTGACACTGCCAAGCTGGCGGCTAGCCTGGGATGTGATCCCAAAGACCTCTGGGATCTCTGCCCGATCAAGCCAAAGTGGGCCACTGCCACCCTGGAGCTGCATGCTTGTTTCCAGACTGGTCTGCCACCCCAGGCAGGTTCCGCGATGGCTGCCCATCATTGGCTGCCATGGCTGCCTGCCATGGTGGGGGGTTGTGCAGTGCTGGACACAGTGCGGGGTCCGGCCAGCTGCACGTTCCCCATTCTCCCTGCCCCTGGGCTGTGCAGTTGTCGGCCCAGCCAGGCACATATTTATTTTGTGCTCTGGCCAGGTGCATGTCCTATCCGCTTGGGCTGCCTGTCCCGGGTCAGGCGGGGATGCGGCAACCCGACATCACTTGTGTTTTTACCCAGTGTCACAAGCAGGGGAATCCCGAAACCTCCCATCAACAAGCATGCATTAAATCAGCCCACACCAGGCTGCGAATGATTGAAGTGATACCACTCTCTCTAGGAGAGACTGCATCCAGAGCCATATTCTAACAAACAGAAGTAACTATTTTGATTTATTAAATCAAAGTAACTAACTACTGCACTTTGGTACCATTCACACTGCAGCTGCAAACAGAATTACTTTGCAGTCTCTCCCTAATGGTAAGGACAACATTTATTTCTCTTTTTACTTCAAAGTAAAGCATTCACACCACAGCTACTTCAAAGTAAAAACGGAAGGAGAGTATGTACTTCTTTTTCAGGAGTACACACTTCTCTTCCTACTCCTGAATAACTTCAGAGCTCCTGATGGGCAAATGATTTGGGAGCGCAACTGATTTAAGGCTTAAGAAATGCGACGTTCCTATTTATCGTAATGTGGCCCAGGAGGGTAATTGAGGGGGGAAGCGATGTAAGGGAATCAGCTCTGCTTGCAGATTGCCACAAATCAAAGGGCCATTGATGTTCAGCTTATCATATCCAGCAGGAACTCTTCAAGGATGAGCCCTTCAAAAATGTATGTGTTAGTTCACAGCGGGTAACCTATTTATTTCCCTGATATGTTGGTGGCCATGTGGGAGTCGCACAAACACTGATTATAAGTATACTTGCATGCACCATGTAAAACATTCAGAAAAGTACCAATTAACTCTACTTGAGTATTCCAGCAATGTGCTTAAAGTCTGTTTTAAGTAGGCAACATTCTAATGATATATTTTATGTTAGCCAAAAGCGGGTCCACTCTGCTTTACTCAGTTTGGAGTTTTTTCTCAGAGGTATTTTCATTTACAGTGCAAATCTCTCCCCCTCAAATCCTTCTCTTGTTTTCCTTTACTGTATCCTGCTGTAATATTCCCATTGGAAGGTCTTTATAGAGTATTTTTATACAGACTCAGAAAACTTCCTTCCTGGCTTTTGCATCCTCTCTTCAGATGTCAAAATCAAAGATAATGGTCCATTGCTAAACTTTTGGGGATGGGAGGGGGATGTAAGGGAGTTTGCAGTCTCCACGTATTTGACAAGTCAACATACTTTATGTGTAGTGTGAGAGACCTAGTGTGCTACAACAGTACTTCACTGTTTGCAAGTACAAGGGGGAGGCATTAAAATTCAAGGCAAGCTTTTTCAAAATTGTCAGCATTTTCTGATCCATTTCCCCATTAAGAAGCGAACAGATCTTTGAAGGAACTTTTGACTATGACAAAGCTTGGCTGTAAATAACAGTGCATAATGTCAAACCCTTTTTTGCGATGCTTTAAACTAATGTTATTTAATGGCTTATTGTGTCAGCAGTAAAAAAAATATTTCCATAGTAAAATAAATTATTGCTACTACTGAAACCTGCACAGTGAAAAATGTGTACTGTAGACTTCGATGACACCATAAAGGACGTGCTCTCATCACAAACAGAAGAGAGAAGGCGTGGGTGGTGCACTGGGTTAGTGTACTAACTTAAATCACTGTGGATAAGGTTCCAGACTTTCCTTGGATTACAAATAAAAACTAGTTTGGTGTCTTATCCTATCTTTCCATCATAAAACCACCACAAAATTCATTACATGTCAGTGGTTCTGCATACGTCAAGCCTACGGTCATATAAGGCAAGATGGGTTTTAGTGGACACATGTTACAATCAGTGTAAACATACGGACACCCGCCCCGCCTCTGCTCTGCCTCACCCCTGGGTGGCCCATCTGTCTAAAGGCGATCCGCCAGATGTGCAGGCAGAGTAAGTGCTGCCTGCTCTGCTCCAGCCCTGCTTGCGGTACTCCAGAACATCCAGGAGCACCACCAGCAAAGCGGGCTGCCCAAATCTAGAGCATCAGCTGGAGGCGGGGCTGTTGTCCGTCTGCTCAGCGGCCGGCTGCTGCAGCTCCGCTCTTGGCCAGGGGTTGCCCCAGGCAACACCATAGAGTCACAGGCGGATCACCCAATGCACTCGGCTGCCACCCACAACTCTATAGTGTAGAGCGGGGGGCACCACGTGGACAGACCAAGGGCTGTAGAAGTCACCAGGTTCATTTAAAATGGACCCAAGTGGGGCTGCAAGTGGGTGGATGCGCAGGTGCACCTCCAGGGGTGAGCACCTCCACATCTGTCTAAAAACACCCAATATGTAAGATTTATTGGCAGAACCTATAGCTGACTCAAGGTACAGCATTTATTTTTATTTTCTACTTAGAGAATGCGCTTACCAAATTCTTTAGGTGCCTGTATATAGTTAATAAAACCACACAATTGAAGACATATGACAATTAGAACAATCTCATCTGAAGAATGCAACAACATGGATGCAAAATAAAGGAGGCCTTTTAAAATGTTCTTGGCATTAGGGGTTGGACTTTTATTTTTTTTATTGCTCACTTGAATTTTTTTCCTTACAAGTATCAGGAATGACTTTCTATCTGATCTGCTCTAGTTTGCTGAAGGACTTCTTGGGATCTTAGCACAAAGGGTGATAATAGGTAACGACCACAGATAGGTAAAATCCAGGCGGGAGGAAACTGAGCCCTTGGGATAAAGATGAAAACTTTTTTTTAAAAATTGGAGGGGTGTGAACGTGTTTGAGACATGATTCTTTAGCATGCTGAGAGGGACTGTCACGGCTTCCATCTCTGATCCTCTGAGTGTCTTTAAAACTAAAACTTTAGAGCCACAGTCAATGCACCCATTTGAGAGTTTTGACTTTCTAATAGGCTGAGTCGTAACTTGAACCATTAATCCAGCACCTGCAAATATATGTGGACAGCACAGAGCCTCTCACACAGACATCCTTTTTCCCCAGCTCTGCCACAAAGTTAGTCAGGGTGAGGCCCAACAGCAGCAGCTATGCTGGGGCAGAGAACAGCCAGCAGGAGCTGCAGCAGTAATTTTCATAAAACCATGCAGATTTATGCAAATTAGGGTGACATGAATTGTATCTATTTCTCTCTGTCAAATGTTGGAGGATATGCAACTGTTGTAGGCCCTTCTCCTACAAGCAGATGTATAAATGCAGACCTTTACACCGCCACAGAATCTTACTGATTCCATCAGGGCCCTGCAACGACCAGTGCTATTGTACTGCTAGCGGTAAGTAGGCCTTATTTTCTCATGGTCTACACCACAGAATTTTAAATTGACCCTACCCATACAACTTTGAAAATTACTAATTTATTCCCCAGACACATTTAGCTTTATACAGTTGAATTGGCTTTGTCTGATATATGGCCGTATCCAGCAATCATTGCAACCTTCCCAGGAACAAAACAGAGGGTAATTAACACCATGAGGTATGGGCCTAAAAGCAATTGTGTGAACACAGCCATAGTGAAGGCAGTGCAGTAGTTGCAGGTACTATATGGCTTCAGGTACTAATAGGTTTAGGTTTAGGTTGGGCCAGGCAGGGCTGCTTCTCCAGGCCCTATGGAGGGGAGGGCCCCATGGAAAGGCCCAGTCCTTGCAGCCTTGGGAACTGCTCCAGGCGACTGGGTCATCGTCTCCTGTGGGGTCCTCCCTGCTGACTGCTTGATGGAAAAATGAGAACTCTAGAGGGCAGGGGCGGAGCAATGGCGGCCAGGGCCTCCCAGCCAGGGCCCAACAGAAGCAGTTGTGCTGGGGCAGAGAACAGCCAGCAGTAGCTGCAGCAGCACAGCACTCTTCCCCCGCCCCAACCTAACCCCCACACAAGCACTGATCCTGCCAGGAACCGTAGGGATGGTGTGCGTTGGCAGGAGATGGCACCTGCTCCTGCCTCTCCCACCTGCCTGGGCTGAGTTCTGCCATCACACACTATCTCTAGGGCTCCTGCCAAGGCCAGTGCTTGAAGGAAGGAAGGAAGGAGGGGGCGCATTTCTGGAGCTGCTGCTGTTGGTTGCTTTCAGCCCAGGCAGCTGCTGCTTCTGTGGGCCCCTGCCTGGCTGGGAGGTCCTGTCTTCCCTAAGGTTGCCTCTGGTTATATATAGTAATACTGGTCCCACTGAGACTTTAGGGAGGTGCTTCAGAGGGATTTATTGATGTATATTGTGGATACAGAGGGGCAAAACTGACTTGTTCTCATATACTCAAGTCTTTATCATATCATAATGGCAGCATATTTCTCCTTTTGGTGTAAAATATATTTCTGCCTATTCAGAAATCTTTCAAGCAATACGCTTTTGGCTAGGGGTGGAGTTGTAGCTTTATAAGAGTCTCTGGAGAGAGTGACGCATTGAGGTTGTGTCATTAAACATGACTGTAAGACATAATCTGTGTTGCTCTATTTACAATTGTGCTTGTTGAATTAGTTTACAAAGCCACCTGCACAAACAGAATATTTCCGTTTTTAAAAAAAGGGGGGTGGGGGAGAACCAAGCTAAGAGGAAATGCTATTATCTAAACTGCAGTGCAAATGAAAGTATTCCAACAAGTCAGCAGAACTACTTTGGATTTCTGTTGGAATCCATTCCAAGAGCAATAGATGGCAGAATTTTTGTGCTAACTTTAACAGGCTTACAAAAGTCAGAATTTTATAAACTTTTCTTCAAAAGGAGGGAAGATGTTACAAAGGTGACTTGTAAAGTTCCCATTGTTTTTATTTACTTACCATTTGATAGGTATTATCCTGAAAGGGACTGTCACTGAGTGCTTTTACACACACATTTCTCCTGCATGTTTACTGTTACATCTTGAACTTTCTGTGTGTCTAAATCACTCACCCGGATCTTAAACATCTGGCTCTTTGAACTTCTGCATAGAACTTCTCCCAGAACTTTTGTGTGTAAAAGGTTCTCCTGGTAAACTGCTTTGCTCCAGGCAGGTCACTTGGTTTCCATGGCAGCCCCTCACGTCTACAGCTGCGTCTACTTTAGGCTGCCTCAGGGCAGTGTTTGTGTGATGAATGCATCCAGGAACTGCCTCAGGGCAGTGTGTGTGTGAAGAATGCATCCAGAACTTACTTGTGGACTTGTAAACCCAGAAGATTGAAAGACCAGCATTTTAAGGTGTGTGTAAAATGCCCACTGCTTTCATCTGTGATCCTATAAGTGTCTTTAAAACTAAAACTTTAAAGCCAAAGTAATTTTGACTTTTTAACAGGTTGAGTTGTAACTTGAATCATCAGCCCTGCATATAGAAACATTATATATATACCCAGGGTCTCTCTCACAGAGACAGACACAGACAGACATCTTCCTTTACCAGTTCATCCCCAAAGTTAGTCAGCAGGCTATTACAGATTTTCATAAACACATGTAAATGTGTGCAGATTAGAAGTAGCATGAAGTGTACTTGTTTTTCTCTGTCAAATGTTGGACGTGTGTATCTGTACTAAGGCTGTAACTCGGTCCTTGGTTTTCTTTGGTATTTGCTAGTGCACTCGTCCTCAGTTTGCCGAGTTCCGAAGTTCCAAGGATAGTGCAACTCTTCATAACAATTGTGCACTTTGTGATAAAAGCACAAAATTTTGTACAAACAGGGAATCATTTTTAGATATTGGGGCAATTGAAATTATACCTCTCTGTGCATGCACAGCAGTGTTTTATTATGCACATTATTTTGGTATGAAAGTTGATGACAGCAACAATATCATCCAGTCATTAAATGTTGACATGGTTCTAAACTCTAGCTATGGATATGTTACCTAAATTAGAATGTTTGGGGATAATTTTACTGTAGATATCGTTCAAAAATCATCTTTATATATCAATGAAATATTTTTTTGTTTCTGATTCTGATGGTGCCTCCTAGAAAGTACAATACCACAGCAGCACAAAATCTTTGGTGGTGGCAAGACATTTAATCATGTCCAAGAGATTCAAGCTCATAGACACTGCAACACCGTCAACATCACAAACATTAGTTCAGGCAAACTGGCCACTGTGTGTTATTTGCCAAAAAGAGATGCCAGAGGCTCTAACCAGTCCACTCAGGTCAAAAAGGAAATACATTGGTTGAGGCTACAAATCCCTAGCTGAGAATCCCATCAAGTTTAATGAATTAGGAACTTTGCCTAAAACACTGCAGTTATGCAGACTAGATGAAGATGAAGGTGTTAAAATAACTCTAGTGGACAATCAGGCCAAGTGGCATAATATATGCAGGCTTCAGTGTAATAATACAATGCTGCAAAGGGCTGAGAAGAGAATCAGACAAACATCAGTTAATGAAGAAAGATGAGTCAGTTTCATACATGCGCACAAGATCACGGTCATTAAATATTGAAAATACTATAAGTGAAGCTTCTTGCTTTTTCTGTGCACAATCAGCTGACAATGAACGCCTTCATAAAGCAGCAACATTTAAAATGGACCGCCATGTTCAGGCTAGAGCAGCACTTGTTGGGGACACAGAACTCCTAGCCTGGCTCAGTATGGGTGACATGGTTGCCACTGAAGCCAAGTATCACAGCAAATGTTTGACAGGATTATACAATCGTGCAAGAAAAGTCAAAGCAGGTTTAGATGCACAGCATGGCATAGACCGGGAATGCACTATAGCCAGAATTGTCTTTTCAGAATTAGTGATGTACATTGAAGAGGCACAGCAGGAACACGGTACTACACCACTATTTCAACTACATTGCTGACCTATACATGTCAAGGATTAAAAATTTTGGGGTTGAGCTTGATGGGAAAGTGCACAGCATGAGGTTGAAGCAAAAGTTACTGGCTCATTTCCCAGATTTGCGGGCTCACAGCAGGGTTTGACATGTTCTTTTGGTATTTGATTAAGATATTGGAGCTGCTTTAGCCAAAGCCTACCAACACGACAGTGATAGTGATACTGGTTCTTGCAAGAGCTGCACAGATTGTACAACAGCACATGTTTCAAGATCCCAAACCCTTGGATGGATCATTCAGAGAAGGTTGCCAAGAGAACTCAGTGTCCAACCTGTTGCTTGCTTTAGTTAACATCAGGCCCAGACTTAGGGGCAGGCCCTTTAGGCGTGGGCCTTGGACGGCATTTTCTTTGGGGCGCAATCCTAGTGCCAGTGCCTCCCCGCTCCGTCCCCACCCTCCCCCCTCATGCCGCCTGCAGCGAAAGCCTGCTACCTGGGAGGCCCCCAGGGGGGCGCTGCCTGGCCCGGGTGCACGGCACCCGCACATCATGGGGGGGTCCCGATCCCTCACCTGCCTCTGCCGTCTGCCTGCTAGTAGTGCAGCAGATGGGACTGGGAGATAAAGCTGTTTGCTTACAAACAACTCCCCATGCGAGTCATCGGAAGGTTGTTGTCTTGTAAAGAAGGTTCTTCGAGATGATTCCTAACATTCTCACAACTGGGTTGTGCATTCTCACCATATTCAGATAATAGACCACATGATGGTCTCAAAGCTCTTCTAGTATAAAAAGCACTCTTCCCTTCAGAATGACAGTTCCTTCCAACTCTTTCTAGGAATATAAGAAAAAAATTCCATGCAGGGCTGGAAGGGTGGGTGTTGTGAGAATGTTAGGACCCATCTCGAAGAAACTTGTTTACAAGGCAGAAACCTTCTGTTCCTCTTTCAGTGGTTCCTCACAGGCCATTTTTACATGGCTCCGCTGGGTGGGAGCCCGTGAGCGTGCCAGTGTGTGAATGGGGCATGCACACAGCCGCACATGCATCCCCACTTACCCCCCATTCATTCCCATGCACAGAGCAACCAGGGAAAACGGTGGTTGAGGATGAGTAGGGGGTGAGTGGGGATGCATGTTAGGCAGATGCATGCATGCACCTCCACTCACCACAGGTGTACGTGCTGTGTCGTTCACACAGGGCTACCCACCCATGAACACGCAGCGTGGGGGCTAGGCTTGGCTTGGGACAGCAGCCTGAGAAGGGCCTTGGGGCACAAAATTATTAAGTCCATCCCTGGTTAACATTGTGCTAGAAGGGCCCAGCATCAAAGACCAAAGTCATGGACCTGCAGGACCAGCTGCACTTGCCATAGCCCAGCTACTGAAATTCAACAGTGCCAAACACACACGCACACACACACAAACTGGGACATACCATCATCTGTGAGACACAACAATGCTCAGGAGAAGCCTGTTCTGATTTACATTGGACTGATGTTGCATGCACAAACCCATAAGAAAGAACTGGTAGATAGATTGTTGCATCTTGGGCCGCATTCACATCTGCAGCGGCGAGACCCACGAGGGAAGACTCAGCAGTGGGGAGGATCTGGAGAGCAGAAGAAGAGCCGGTGTGAACAGGGATGTGCCATGGCTTCTCTCGTGCATGTCAGGGCAGGATTTTGCTTCCTGACATGCACAAGGGAAGCCGTGGCACATCCCCGTTCACACTGGAGGGAAGCCGTAGCACATCCCCATTCGCACCAGCTCTTCTTCTGCTCTCCAGCTCCTCCCCGCTGCCACATATTCCCTCGCAGGTTTCGTCGCCACAGAAGTGAGGCCATATGCTTGGCCTCAGCATATCCCATGACCTTGTGCTACATCTCTGAGCACAGATAGGAAACAGAGTATTGCAAAAGTATCATACAGATGAGGTACTTTGTCCAATAATCTTTCATGGCAATGTATTCACAACTGCTGCTGTAGACAACATAGACCACAACCCAAGTGCAACCACAGCCAAACTTTCATTCCATGGAACTAGTATATTGCTACTGTAGCATCCTGCTGTTGGTGGTGAAGGAACTGACTGTGGCATAGTCATTGCTGAAAGTGACACAGGCTCAAAGACAGTTGGCAAACTACCACACTACTATACTGATGTGTCTCCAGTTGCCTCTAATAACAAAGGCTCACCTACGTCAGCGTCGTGTGTAACATCACTGTACAGGACCAATTTCGACAAACATAAAAGGGAAGAGTGTGACTGGCTGGAGAGTACAAGATACATTTTTGAAAGTACAGGTGAGAAGAGTCTTGAGAATATATCTTGTGCTGCATACCATGCAAGTCAACAGCCAGCAGGAGAATGAATAATCTCACCAGTGCCCTTCTCCCATAATCTCATCACAGTGACCACACAGTAGCAATGATCCGACACTCAATGGATGTGGTAAAAACTACTGTCAAGTATCTGAACCCGGGACAAACACTGGTTCTGACCTTTGCCCAACTACTGTATGCTATCGCTAAACAGATCCAGTGGAAAAGGCCTGACAAGTATGGAGAAGATCAGTTCGTGGTGGTGACCGGAGGGCTTCATATAGAAATGGCAGCTCTGAAGACCTTGTTTAACTGGCTGGAAGGAAGTGTCTGGACCCAAGTCTTGGTACAAACAGAAATAGCAACATCAGGAACTGCAGACTCATTTCTGAAAGTAGCACATGTAGCTTGTACTAGACGAGCACACTAAATCACAGTGGCATCCTTATACATAATACAACACCGTGCCTATGACAATTAAACACTTGCAGAAGCAGGAAATGAGCTACCTTGTTTGGGGTTTGATGCATGGTGTGAAGATAGAAGGTGTAGTTGCCCTCAGTTTCAGTATGGGGCAACTGTGATGGCAATGGAACTGCGCATACTAGTCTTTGTGTGCTCCCTGCACAAGGCTTCTTTCACAATGTATCTAGACACTTTGAGGGAGCTCACCTCCTTTTTCTTTGCATTTGACCACATTACACTAGCTGGATCCCAGTTCATCTGAGAGATATCACTGAGTTATCAACGAAGCATCCACAAGTTGCCAAAAAATTTGATGCTGACCACTTCATTGTGCAGAAAACTAAGCGAGTGTTTTTATCAATCCCTATTGATCAAACTCATGAGCAGAACAATACTTTAATCAAAGTTGATGGAGGCACAGTTGGCTTCACAGACAACCCTGGAGCCCTTCAATGGTGTATGGTTGCCAGCCCAGAGGTTGCCAGAGTGATACAAGAGTTTGAGAGAGCCCATCAACACTGGGGGAAACGAGCAGAAACATGGCACCATGCTATAACGCCTACTGTGCAGACGGTATTTGCCAAAGATGTTTGTTCACTCGTGGAAGTGATTGAAGAGCTTCAGCTTGGCAACCCTTTTGAAGAAGATAGCGGGAACTTGCTTGTCCTCCATACAAAGGAAATCATAAACCCTTCTTCTGCTGAGAAACTTAAAAAGATGGAGAAAACTGACCATGACCAATTCAATGTGTTCATAAAATAATAGCTGATAGAAAGAACCAAACCAATTGATAACCTTATAAGTCACAACAAGCTAACATTATTTGGTAGCTCAAGAGCCAAGGCATCAAAGAAAGGAAAACAGCTCACTTTAATGAAAAAAGATATAGCGCTCTTTTCGCGGCTGCATATTGGCTGCCAGACGCAGGATGGGAATCTTGATGATTTCTTCAAACACGAAAATCAGGTATGTCCTCCTTCACTGTCTGATGAGGGAAGATTCCACCTAGGTGCCAGGAACGACCAGATGAAATGCCTAGAAGAACACCTAGAACACATTTCGAAGCCACAAAGTGAACCACCCACCATTACAAACATGTGTAGTCATTGATGGAGCTGCCATCATTCAGATGCTGACTTCTGGTAATGCCAAAACATTTAATGAGTATGCCCACACAGTGTCTATGCCATATGTCTCAGGGCAACTACAAAATGTATCACACCTAGATCTAGTGTGGGACCACTATATAGCAGACTCCCTGAAAGCTACAGTCAGAGAGAAGGGAGTGCAAAGGTGTGTTGTAGGGGCTTCACCCATACCCGGAAACTGGAAGGACTTCCTTCATGTTGACAGCAACAAGAGTGAGCTATTCAGCTTCCTCTCAAAGACACTCATCTAGTCATTTGATGAGGTAGACAAGGAACCTGTTGTCACAGAAGGGGAGCGGGTTCTTAGTACACCATCACAACATGATCTTCACTCACTTTCCACATGCAACCATGAAGAGGCAGACACCGTATGTTACTGCATGTAGTACATGCTACAGAACATGATCATCACAAGATACTCATACGTACTGTTGACACTGATGTTGTGGTGTTGTCTGTAATGGTGGTGCAGACACTTCCAGCTGATGATAAACTAAGGTTGGAATTTGGATCAGGGAAAAGTTTCTGTTACCTGGCCGCTCATGAAATATCCGCTTGCCTTGGACCTGAGAAATCACGTGCCCATCCAATGTTCCATGCGCTTACAGTGTGTGACACTGTATCAGCATTTGCTGGGCATGGAAAGATAACACCTGGTTCACGTGGAATGCTCTGCCAGAGCTTACTGATACACTGCTTAGATAGGCATGTGCCCCATGTAACATCCAGAAGAAACTATGCATACCATTAAGAGGTTCGTCCTACTGCTCTACTACCAAACAAGCACCTGCAGTGATGTGGAGAAGGCCAGAAAGAAGCTGTTTGCCAAGAGGAACTCTGTAGAAAGAATTCCACCAACACGAGCTGCTCTTGAGCAGCATGTAAAGAGGGCCGTGTACCAGGGTGGTCATATCTGGGGCCAGACACTGCTTCGAAGGCCTGCGCTTCCTTCCCTGACAAGTTGGGGCTGGATTCAGATGGATGATGGACTATATGGGCCCCTCTGGACGACACTCCCTGAAGCTTTCCAGACTTGCTGTGAGCTGCTCTCTTGTGGCTGCACAAAAGGATGTCAGAAGGGTTGCAAGTGCAAAAAGGCTAACCTTCCATGCACTGCTCTGTGCTCTTGTGAGGGAGAATGCTCCAACAATTAAGTTTGATAAACTGGAACAATCTTGTTCAGCATGGATGTTTGTTAAATTAAAAACTAATATCACTTTTTAACTACATATGTCCAAATTTCTACTTGATTTCTATGAACCTGTGTAGTACTATATCTGGCTAAAATTGACATATTATTTCAAATATTTGTGCATGTGCACACGTGTATTATGTCAAAAAATTCTAAAAATTATTTTTATTTATTTTATTTATTTTAAAAACATATTACCCCACCCCTCCTGCCACAGGCAACTCGGGGTGGCTTACAACAATTAGTTGTGTATTAGTTGTATAATTGTTCAAAGTTATCCTGGTGTTTTTATTGATTTTATTAACTGTGCTCATATAATCTTGTTTCATATTTGAGTCACCATATGTTATTCCGTGCTCAAGTAGAAACATTATTTCAATTGGCTGCGCACGCTCACACATGTGCAATATCACATGCCCCAATATCTGAACATGGCCATTATGTATTAGTCCACATATGGTGTATGTTTGGTGCTTTTATTACAAAATGCAAAATAGGTTTGTTATGCCGCCATGCTGGGAAGGGCCCAGCCCTCTGCCTTCCCCCCTGCCCCTCCAAATTTGTGAGTATTCTCTGAGGTTCCAAGCACCAGCCTGGACACTCGGAACTGGCACTCAGAACCTTGGAGAATATTCTCAAATTTTTTAATTATTCAGAACAGCACTAATGTGTACCATGGTGCTTGTTTATTTAAGTCAATAAGAGAGAGTATGGTAGGTCTCTCTGAGGATGTGAGTGATTTCTAATGCACCAAAGTACTTTCACATACATGGGGTCTTCACTTTACTTCAGTTAGAAATCCACCAATTCTGTCAGTTTTGGAGAGATAGATATAATTGTCATACTGGATTGGTTATGTAACATGCTTGCATTTCAATTTGTCTAATGAATGTGCCAGGAGCTGACATTAATCCTTTAACTTTAACTTCCCCTCCCCGCCTCATAGATGCACTACATTGTTTGTAGTATTATCCTCTCTTAACAGCCTAAGAGACTTTGTTCTCTCTGCACCCGTAGAATGGGTCATATTCTAGACCTTTTAAAAGGTGGAATAAACTATTCACTTGAAATTTTATAGATGCTAAAGGACTGCAAACCAACCCAAGCCTAAAGGGACACAACTGGTTCTGTCAGATCTTGGCTGGATTGGGGACACTCTTTGCTCGAGTTGGTCAGGTTCCCTAGCTGTGGGAGTCCTTGCCCCTACAATGTGCCAAGAGACATCGCAGTGCTCTATAAGAGGTGTGGCCATGTTGGCTCCACCCCTTTTCTGATGTAGTTCCACTCATTACAGAGGATTGTGCCATCACAGTTCTCAGAAGAGCCTGACTACATCAGGCTCAGGTAGGGCGCTGGCCCAGCTCAGAATCAAGCAGGGCTCTAATAGATGCAGTCTGGCTTTAAGTACATCTCCATTTAGATTCAAAAGCTCTTGGTGTCTAAACATTTTCCAAACTACTTTGTGATCTATTTAAAAATGAGTGTTAGTTTTCACCCATAAGTATTTTGTTGCTAATACACTGTGAGCTTTTTATTCGCCTGATGGAATCCTATTTAATGATGCGACTTCTCAACACATGAAAACTCTACTCTTCATAAAATTGTAGCTGCAACTCTGGTTTTCTTCTACTGCTGCTTCTGCTTCTGCTTCTTCTGCTGCTGCTGATTTGGCTTATTTCTACCAAGTGGTAATTCTTAGGTCCGCACTTTTAGTCTAGCTAAGTTCTGCTTCCTGGTTCATTGCTTTGTTCATTTTTAAGTTCTGCTTCCTGGTTCATTGCCTTGTTCATTTTTAAAAGATAATTTGGAAAATGAGATGAATTAAAGGCACAATTCCATAATCAAAAACCCCTCTGGTTCACAAGAAGAGTTAAGGCTCCTACAAATTCAATCATGTCATGTTAGCAGTAAAGACACTGTACAGTCTCACATAGTGTGCTCACTTTCAACTTAGGCTCCATTCACCCACACTTTGCCTTCATTTTTCAGCCCCAACCCTCTTCCTCTTTGCAGGTTGGGGGCAACACGGAAGCTGAGGACAGGAGGGCGTGAGCTGGCCCCTTACCCCCTCCTTTCCTTGTGCCTGGTTCGGAGGCTGCAGCTGGTGCAGAATGTGGCGGCCCATCTCTTTTCAGGGACAGGTTGTCGGGAGCACATAACACCTGCCGATAGCGTGCCGAGCCAGGTTCAAGGTGTTGGTGTTGGTTTACAAAGCCCTGCACAGTCTTGGCCCCTCATACCTCAGGGACCACCTCGCCCTCCGCGCCCCGGAGCGACTCCTTCGGTCTGCCGGGGGTGCCTTCTTGGAGGTCCCCCATGTGAAGCGGGGGGCCACAATGGAGACGGCATTCTCGGTGGCCGGGCCACATCTTTGGAACTCCCTGCCGGAGGAAGCTCGCCTGGCCCCAAGCCTTTTGGTATTCTGGCAAAGGTGTAAAACCTGGCTGTTCGCCCAGGTCTTTGGGAAGGGGGGAGGGTTTGGTGGATTTTTATCTCCCCTACCCTATTGTTTAATGTATCCTGGGCCCTGTTCTTAATATTTTAATGTTTGATATCATATTTTTATGTTTTAAATTGTTTTATATTTATGTATTTTTTACTGTTGGAAGCTGCCCCGAGCTGTGTTCAGGAGGGACGGGTTATAAATTGAATAAATAAATAAACACTGGCCATTCTGCTTTCTATAAGGACCTCCCCCTGTACCGGACTCCCTGGCTAGTTCACTCCTTGTACAGGGCTCCCTGACTCTGCTGTGTCCATGTACAGGACTCTCCACCTGGCATAATGTTGCCCATCCTGCAGCTCTCCCCCTGTACGAAGCTCCCTCACTCAGTTCTCCTCTGTCCAGGGTTCTCTCCCGGCACAATTATGGCCATTATTCTGCACCTCTGTCTCTACAAGACTCCCCCACTTTACTCCCCCTTGGACAGGACTCCCTTTCTTTCACAATGCTGCCCACTCTGCAGACCTCCCCCTGTACTGGGTTCCATATTCTGTATCCCCCAATAAAGCTGCTCCCTGCAAAGTGCTCCCCCGTGTATGGTTGCCACTGTGGAAGCTATTTACATAGGCTCTGCTGCTATTCTCTCCCCTTAATGTCCCCCTCTACCCCCTTTGTGTATGCTCCCTCCCTTCCTGCTCCCCCCATAGGATTTCCCTCCCTGGGCTGAGGCTTGCTCTTAGAGTTCTCCCAAGAGGACGACACTTCCCACCCTGCCCCACAGGGCTGCTCTTCACAGGACCCCACCATCTCCCTGCCCCCCTCCTGCAGAACACCCACTGTATCAGCCCAGAGCACCCACTTACTCTTCATTCCTTAGTAGGGTTGGGAAAGTCAGAGGGTCTCCTGTCCTGTCTTTGGGATAAACCTCTGTCCTCTTCCAGCACCTGGGACCATCCCAGGAAAACTCCAGCCCCAACCATGCTCCTCCAATAGGGCGCCCCATTGGAGCCACAGCCCAGACACCCGACATTTTTGGAGGGGGAAGGGCTGTCACTGAAATCCATGTGCTCTGTGGTTCTGGGTGGGTTTAGAGGGCAAGATCAGCCACCCCAAACATCACTGCGGGATTAGCTAGCTCTGTTGTTTAGCCATCCTGGTGTCCCTGGCCCCCAAGCCAAGGCACCTGCTGTGTGGGATCACATCAGCATGACCTTCAGTTCTCTCCCTTCCACAGGTCTTGCTCTCCTCCTCTCCCCACCAGATCAGCTCTAAACATGGCTGACCAGTCACTCACACTGCCCCCTAGAAGGTGCAGTTCCCTCCCTTTCCCCAGCACTGATAGGCTCCAGCAAGCAGTGCCTGCTGGAAATTGTAGTCCCCAGTAGTCAAGACTGTTTGGTTTTAAACAGTCTCTGCATTGCACATAGAATGTTCTCAAGCACTCCACACCCAGGATGGTCTCCATAGGGTAACATTGAATTTTCAAGATGTCATAACTTAAAAACTGGATTTACAAAAAATAAACCAGAAGGCGCTCCCTGGTGACGTCTTTGAATTTCCCAAAAGGCTTACACCTCCTCCCAACCAACACAAAACCCCTTTACCCTGCCAAGATTGAGACAATCTAACTTTGGAAAAAACAGGCTTCAAAGTGCAGTTTTCAAACTGCAATATCTCAACTGTTATCCAACCGATTCGGCTGAAAGGTTGGACAGCATGTACCACTTGATCCTTCACCACAAATGTCATGATCCTAACTTTAATCATGTCAGTTTTATAATGAATAGAATGTTGGGGCTTTATAATGTAGCGTGCAATACACCTTAACTATTAGAGCGCTCCTGTGCTCTAATAATACATTTTAAAAAGTAATACAAACGTAGTCAACATCAAGAAGGTTTTAATCATTCAAAACCCAAAGTGGAGTAAGATGTGGAGACATTGCTCGAATGATTTACTCCTGATTAAATGGCAGCATTCAATAACAATGAATGATGTGTTTGCTTCAATTATTCACAATTTTATTACCACCATTCTATTACCATAGGTTATGAGAAATTCTTTCTATGTTAATAGAATATCAAGGCTGCACAGATAACTCAAAGATGCAGATTTTTGTTACATCTATCATGTTAATTCTGCCCATTTATGCATATTTGTGCCAATCTTTATGTACATATTCACATACTGTTTCTCCAATTATACAGTTTCTCTAGACATAAGTTTGTAGCATTTTGTAATGGTTTTCATTCATAGAGATAACAATTTTGTAGTAAAAATAACTGCACACATTTAATAAGAGCTTTCCTTTTTTCCCCATTTCATTTTAATAAAGTTTGCAAGCACCCATGTACTTTTAAAAGTTCATTTCACTCAGCAGCACAGACATTCCATAGATGCAGTTCAGAAATGCCTCCATCTTTCCTGCCATGATGTGACCCAAGCTTTCGGAGTGGCTTCCATTTTTCTTATCCAGCACACATGGGGCTTTTGACCTACAGGCATTGTACATAGTAAATGCATTTGCTAAAGCCAATTTAGAGGGGATTCAGACATGTCTTTAAATCGCACAGAAGCCTCGGCGGCATCGTGCGATTTAAAAAAAAACGCACTTCCGGGCTGGTGTGAATGCGCTGAGCGCGCACATTTCCACTTAGCCCGAATGTTTGGAGCGCGGTTTGAAAAGCTGCTCGGAGCAACTTTTCAATCCGCACTCCAAACATTCGGGCTAAGTGGAAATGTGCGCGCTCAGCGCATTCACACCAGCCCGGAAGTGCGGGGTTCTTTAAATCGCACGATGCCGCCGAGGCTTCTGTGCGATTTAAAGACACGTCTGAATCCGCCCTGTATTTAAGTTTAGCGTAAACCTGCTCCTGTGAGATTAATAAATATAACCAGGTATGAAATGGAATAAAAGTGCCCATGCAGCTTTTCACTGGTGTAGCTAACTGAGTTTAAAATCAGGTGACATTAAACTGATAGAACTCTGCCGGTAGAAGAGACCTACAGCAAGTGAAGTAATTTTAGTCCAAATGATTTGGGGAGACATATCAAGCAAAGTGATTCACATCACAGAATTCCCTCTAACGTGCAAACTGCACTTTAGGGAGACTAAGGCCCTTTTTACATGGGCCGCAGCATGGGGGGTTGGTGTGCGCAGTGGTCCATGTGCAGTGGGTGGGGGGCACACTTATCTACATCCGCCTCCACCCATCTACACACATGGAGCAATCGCTGTTGTTGCATGTGGGGGGGATGGATGGTGGTGGGTGCGCGTGCATGCATACACACCCCAACCCCTCGCCATTGAGTTTACACGAGTCTTACAATTCTGGGTGTTCATGCGTGGGTGCCGCCCGTGTAAAAAGGGCCTAACTCTGTGCAAATGTTTATGATTCTGAACACTCCAAAGTCCAGTCTCCTAACAAACTGGTACGCGACACATAGTAATCATGGGAAGTTCTACAGTACAGAGTGTTTCCAACCAACTTGGTAAAATCCATTTCTGTGAGAGCAGGTTTACGTACACACCAGCATTCTGCATTTTACAAAGGCCTCTCCTACTGTTATATTACACATACGCTTCTAGTTGGCTTTGCTTCCTGCTTCTCTTGGGGGCTGGTTGTCCCCTCCCAATTTTAGGGGGTACTGGGTGGATATTCTACCACTTCCTAATCAGTCTTTTGGGGATGGGTAAGAACTTCTGTGGGTCCCTGCAAACCCCCATTCCAGCTATAAGGTAGTAGGAACCATGTGGCTCCTGGTGCTTCTAGCTCACCTATTGCAGAGACACCCATACAACTGGATGATATGGGAGAATAGAACGCCCGTGGTGCACAGATGCTCTGTGTGGTGTTCACTACCTGTTATTGTTGGTGAGTATCTGTCCCTTGTTTTTATTATAAGAGCTAGGGAGCATCTCTGCCCTTGGGATGTTAAACAGTCTCAGGGCAGCATTAGCAGCAGGTATTCGTTTACTCCTTGGCTGAAATTCCTTATCCTCATGGAGTTCAACACATTCAGCACTTCAGCTGCACTTTGAAACCATTGACGCTCCAAAACCCAAGGACACTTACATGTATCTCTAATTCCCTACAACCTCTCAGCTCATAGTGAAGTAAATTGGGTATTAAAGTAGGGTAAATGAGGTCAAGTAAGTCAATGAAGTAAACGAAACATAAAACCCACTTGGTGCCAGTATAAATCCAATTTACGTGAGTGTGTTTTTGCTAAGGCTTTGAAACGGCAGAATAGAGTGATGTGATGCCTTTCTTGAAGCACTAAATCCTTCCTTTTACTTTCACAAATGTATATTATCAGTCAGAGTTTGGTGTAGCCTAACATAACTGCAGCATGCTCCCAATAAATCTCCTTCGCGCTGTCACCTTCAACCATAGCACCATGCTTTGTTCAGTATCTTTGTACTCTGTCTTCTTTTCTCTACACATCCATGCTGTCATTGCTAAAGCTGTGTGCCATCATATAGCCCAGGGTCTGGAATAGCTACCGTTGGTGAACTGCAGTGCTGCTGCTGCTGCTGCCGCCGCCTTACATCTTGACCACAAATTGACATGATTTCTGCCCTTTCTCCCCAGACAGCTCTTTGCTCAAAATCTTTTGTACAGACTTTGCATGGGAGGTGAATTTAGAGACAAACCCCAAATGATGCTGCACGAGCAGAATGTTTATAGAAAAAGACACATGATATTGTCAGAGCCCAACACAGATGTCTTCCATCACATTTTGATGATTACGATTTTCAGTAATTTGACTTGTCTGATCTACTAATTTGCATCATACTGAGTGAATTCCGGGTGCCAGTGAACGCACCTGAACACTGAATGCACTAGAAGCAGAAGCAAGATCAGCCACTGCATCGACTCAATATGACAAAGTCTACACTCCACCCTGTCTTGCTGTAAATATTTCCAACAATTGTGAAGTATAAGCATCATCACCAGAAAAACCTATTGTTAAAATCAGATGGGATATGGTGGTATTTGTTGTGGTAGTCAGTCATCCGAGGCAAGCCACAGAAGTAGTATGTTTCAAAATGAAAGGCAGCAGTGTTGTAATGAGACTTGCTTTTTCATGCAACCAAGTAAACTTCTACCTCATGAAGAATAATTTCAGCAGCTGGCACATTGCCAGTCTGGAAACCTACAGGCCCTTTTCTCTCGTTTCAGTAGGACAGAATGATCTCCAAGCTGAATTCCCAAGGTTTTTTCTATCAAAAACATATATAAGCCTGGAAGAAACAGAAAGAATTAACTATATAGGGTCTGTTAATTATGCATTGCCGGAAACCTTGGTTCAGAGAAATGCACGGAACTCAACCTGGGTGGTAGAAAAGCAGATTTCCCATGAGACCTCTGTTGAAAAGAGAAACACCCCCAGCTCTATGGCCTTGACTCAACAAAGCACATAAGCATGGACTTAAGTACTGTCTGTGCTGGATGGGGATGGACTTAACACTTGCTTAAAATTAAGCACATGGTATTTAGATAAAACACTGCTTCTGCAGAATCTATAGAATTGGAAGGGTTCAAGGGACCCTCTAATCTAACCCCCTACTCCTAGAGAGCGTGTCCTGTGCCTATATCATTCTAGACAGACGCTTCTCTAGACAGTTTTTGAAAACCTCCAATTCCACAATCTTTCCAGGCAGCCTATTTTCCTGCCCAGCAGTTCTTACAGCCAAGAAGTTGTTTTTCCTCATATTTAACCAAAATCTACCTTGTAGAAATTTAAGCCGATTCCTCCTCCTCCTTCTTGTAATCTTGTGTGACATTAGAGAACAAATGTTCTCCATTTCTTTTGTGGAAGCTTTTTAGATAGTTGAAAAACAGATATTAGAAAATTATATATTGAAAACTAAATTATTATTTTTTTTAGATATTTGAGCCTTAGGGGAAGGGTGGTGTAGAAATCTGAACAAATAAAATTAAATAAATTATTATTTTTTATTATTATTATTAGCAAGCGTTTATATAGCACCAGCAATGTACCTGGAGCTTTACAAAGTAATGAAATAGACACGGTCCCTGCCCTAGGGCTTACAATATCAGAGACGGGGGTCGGGGGGTGGAGATGAAGGAAGGGGAACAGAGGGAGAGACGAGAGGTGTAACATTCACAAAGATGCAAGGTCTCAGGTGCACGTGCTTGGCTTGGCTACATTGAGAATGATAACTACCTGGTCCAAGTGGTGAGGATATGAATACACAGAAATAAATCATGTTCCTGCTTTGCCTAGGGGTGTTAATAAATGAGACAGTAGCTCACACCGGGTGGGTAACTATCCACCAACCAATTTATTAGGTGTTTGCCTCCACTGGCCACATGGCCACCACTCACTGGACACACAGCCCCCATGCACAGCAAGGTCCCAGAGGAGTCTGCCATGTGGGCTAATGTGCACCCACGTGTCTGCGTACTATCAATTAGATTGCATGCAGCATTGTGCCTAGACAAAGAGCCTAGAGCAATCTGAGGAGCAACCACTTCTGACCCTCCTCCCCTCTTATTCTCACTGGTGTGCATGTAATATCCACCTTAAAAGCCCACCACACCATTTCCAAACATACGTTCTCCCAGCTCATTCTGGTTTGCACGCAGCACATGCTTGACATTTGCTTTTTCTAAGCTGTTGCATTTTCAGGAACAACTTGTAGAGGATTATCATGGCCATGGCTAATACTGACAGCCACGCAACAACCAGCACCGCTACCACCACTGCATAAATCACAGTTGGTCTCCACCTAACGATCCACCCGCCAACACTGCATTTCCTGGACCAAGGAAGAGACCAAAGTCTTCATCATCCTTTGGGGGAAGCAGACGGTCCAATATGCCGTGATGAAGTGCTACAAGAATGATGCAGTGTCTCAGGAGATTTCAGTCCAAATGGTGCAACCTGGAACATGAACCAGTGGTGCCAGTGGACCAAGGAGTTGAGGAATTGCTACAAGGAGATCCGGGACAACCACTTTGCTTCCAGTCAAAGGAGGCAAACATTTCCTTACTACAAGCTCCTGTACTGGTTCCTATGTGTGGATGGAGTCGTCATAGCATCCCACCTGTATGGCTGCAACTTTGCCAGGAACCAGAAGTTGTTGAATATGGTTCCCCCACTGCAACTGCTCCCACTCCCACCACAGAATCCACAACTACTGGTGGTGGAAATCCCTTCATGCCCATTCCCGCCCCGGAGCCAGGATGCGTTGACGTGGACACAGACACTATGACTCTCGCAGTGTACCCCGTTGAACTAGAGAGCCAGTCCTTGTTCAAGGAACCACCACAGGTCCTGGTTAAGGGTATGAAGGACCCAGATGCCACCTTTGTAAAGGAGGTGGTGGAGATGGATGAGAATGGTAAGTTAATGCACCTGGAGAACAGCGTGTTTGTTTTTACACCGCTGCATAACCAAGTCTTCCGTTTGTTATCTAATCATGTGATTATTTTTTTTCTTTACTGTGTTGACAGGTAGCCAGAAAAGTGTGGAGGAACAACAGGAAAATCCATGGGAAACTGCTCCACCTTACGGGAACAGTAGGCACAAGAAGTGGGAGGCAAGGCAAGGCATCATTGCAGGCTGGGGGCGGGGGTGGGGGTCACCGACAACGGGCAGAGGTGGTGGAAGCCAAAATGGGGGAGGGAGATGGCGTAAATAGCGGTGCTTGGTTTCTGTATGTTTTTCACTCCTCTACAGTGATCATGGGAGAGGAACTGCCTGGAGTGGGAGCTCACCGCAGCAACTGTCCCAGCAGCAGCATAGGCCAAGTTCTTATTCCCACTTTCCTTCGGGTGGGGGAGGGCTGTAAATTGAGCAAGCGGTGACTGAAACACTGGGGTGGGAAGGTGGGTGGGGCAGTCTGAACTAATGTCTTTCCTTATTGCCTTGCTCCAGGTCTGTCAGCACGATGGGCATGGATGGAATCCCCAGCCACAAGCACCCAGAAGAACCAGGACTTGCAGGTCCACAACTCATGGTGCAGGGAGGATTTGGCAAGGAAGCTGCTTGGGGAGACCACGCAGTGAGCAGAAGAGATCCGGGATGCCATTAAGAGCATGGCCCAGGAACATAGACTGCTAGTGCAGCAGAATGAAAGACCTTCGCTGTCAAGGTCCGCTTGGACCACTGGTGGAGGACAGGCACTGGGTCCACCTCTGCCATTTTTTCTCATCACTGCACTGATGACAGCAAGAAGATACCCATGTGGCCATCTGTAGTGCCTTAATCAGATAGTGGAGATGATCACTTCAGGGACACAAGTGACTCGGGGTACGGGGAATGTGAACTGTCTGAAGGAGAGCTTGTTGCCCTATATGAGGTTTGGACAGTGGAGAAGTGCAGAGTGCCCTCATGAGCAGGAATGTTTTCCTCCCCCATGTATGGGAATGTAGCAGGTGCTAGAGAGGGCTACAAGAAGTGCATGTTTGACTGTGGGTTTTATGCGAACCAAGAGATATTTCCAACACCACGGCAGGTGAGACCCCAATAAAATTGTGCTGCTACCTGCCAGTACATCGCTGTGAGCCATGGGTGCCAGAAACTGGGTTGACAACATGCAAAGACGGACTGCTCTTGCTTTCAGTTTTTACTTTTGCTTTCACTATTTATTTATTTAATTTTAAAACTTGATACCCCGCCCCTCCTGACAGAGCAGTTTGGGGCAGCTTACAAAACACTGATAATAAACAAACATTAAAACTAAATAAAACAGGAGGTTGTTAAAAAAAAAAAAAAAACATCAAAAAAACACCCACCACCCTAACCCACTCCCTTCAACCATCTCCCTCGCCAAACATCTGGCAGAACAGCCAGGTCTTACAACTTTGTCGGAAAGAGAGGAGGTCTGGGACCAGCTGGGCCTCCGCCGGGAGGGAGTTCCACAGCCTTGGTGCAGCCACTGAGAACTCCTTCTCCATCGTGGCCCCCTCGGAAGACTCGAGGGACCTCGAGGTAGGTGCCCCCAGATGACCGCAAGTGTTGATCCAGGGTCCAGGGGGTGAAGCGGTCCTGCAAGTAGACAGGGCCTAAGCTGTTCAGGTGCTCAATAAGGTATGTGATTTCTCAATAAACTCAGCATTCTGTGTGTAGAAAAATGTTCTTTCAAACTGCCAAGTGCTGGCTGGTATAAACCCAGGTATGAACCTTGGTGGTTGGGCGGGGAGTAGCAGGCACTGGACCACCTCCCAGAGTCATAATAGCCCAGAAGAAAGAAACCGCTTGGTCGGCTTTTTGTTCCCATGGTTCACTGCAGCTGTGAGTCATGACAGGCGAAGGGATACTGGGAAGGGGGCGGGCACAGCGGGGAAGAACACCCACCCATCTATTAGGCTTGTCGCGCTAAACCTGTGCGTGAGGGATGAGGGGGGGAGGGGCTGCCTGAACATAGAAGAAAAACACGCAGGGAGTGCCTGTTTATTAGACTCTACATGCTAAACATGCGAGGGGGGGGGGCTGCATGGACCGATCATGGATTTCAGGGGGCTATTGTCTCATTTGTTAACACCCAAGACTAAACATTCCCAGTTTCTTCAGCTTTTTTGTTTATTCTGCTCGCTTTGTCATCTTGGTGGCGTTTCTCTGAATCTTCTCCTATTTGTTGAGCTCCTTGAAGTGTAGTGTCCAAAAAGCTACGTGTCATTGTGCAGCCTTATGAAATTTCTTTACACTATAATGGCAAAATATTTTATAATTGAATGAATTGATGGAATGTTTTGTTTTAGAATTATTTTGAAGGATAAGAAAAACAATCCACCTAAGACAACCAAGGGGTTATGCTTTGCTAAATACATCTGCATTACTGAGTACCAAAACGTTTCTGAGTTTGTTTTCAGCATGGTATGGAAAGATTGTTCACATCGGAAAATAATGTTTCCTAATGAGTCTGTCTTCAGGACTGGCCTTCCTTCCTTTAAATCTATTAATAACACTTCCTCTAACGGTGGGGAAATGATCATTAAGGTAGCTGAAGGGATGTAGTGGTTGACAAAGTTAGCAGACTAGCTTATCCTACAATACAAATAGCCTTTTCCAAACAAAAGAGATCTTTTATTAAAATGAACATTCATGGTCGGCAATATTATTTGCAACATACCAGTAAGTCATCTTAGCTTCTAAGTATGTAGAACTTAGTGCTTTCTTTTTGGACTCCTCTCTGTAAAAGGTAAGTTTTTAACATTTTAATTTGTTTTTTCAAATGAAGTCAGGTTTGAAACTCGGGTTATGAATAGATGATCTTGAGTTGGGGGCAAAGAGGTGGGGTGGGAAAAGTCAACTTAGAATGGATTCTTTCCAGGAATGGTCCTTTATAGCAGCTGGGTGATTCCCCTTCCCCCCCTCCCCAAAGTCATGATGGTGGTGTGGGTCCAACCTGCAACATATAGACACTTGCCAGTCTGCAAATTGTCAGAATAATCTGACTTAATATGATGATCTTAAATTTGTTTGTGTTGTTACCATTAGTTGAAAATTAAGGAGAAAGGTGTCTCCTAATTTTCATTACACAAACCTTATTTGTAGTAAGATAGATATTAAAATGTATTGCAGACATTGAAGACCTTCACTGTGAAACAAGTAAATATGCCCATTTCACAGATGGGTAATCTGAAACATAGCTTAGAGGTGATCAGCAGAGGGATCTATGAAGAAAAGTTTAAAGAACCCCAAATAGTTTATTTGGAGTTTCAGGGTTAGACAAGTTTTGATAGTTAAATAATAGGATAAATATGTGCAACTAAGATAATGACAACATATAAGAGAAGATGAACAAACATAATGACATTTTATGTCATTAGTTTTGTGCAGTGGATATCAGCAAAACGCACTGCTTGGCAGATAAAACAAAAAGAAAAAGGAAAAGCTTGAATGGTCTCAATAAGGCTTTTTTTCCTGCCTGTTTTTTTTTTACCTTAGAAATTCACAGCACTTGGAGAGGAGCCCTCCGCCACCCTGAAAATGGCAGCGGGGGGAGGGTGCTGCGCCCCCGGTGAACGGGGAGAAACGCAGCGCCGAGGGGAGTGGGAAAAACCCCGTATGTTCGCCCGGAGACCGAATTGGTCACCCGGGCGCCACGTGATGTGGTTACAAGCCGCTGATTAGATGTGTGGGGGCAGCCCCTCCCCATTGTTAGAGGGGGCAGGGGCTTGCCACCCACATACTGGAGAGGAGCTGGAGGAACAGCCATTCGCTCCCCAGCATTGGCACAGCTAGTACCCACCCTCCCATTCCCTCCATCACTGTGGGTAAAACTGGTTGCCATTAGGGGACCAAGAAGGAATTTTGGAAAGCACGGTAATTACCATAGGGCTTTCGGGTTTCGCCTTCTTCGCAGTGTTGGAATAGGATAAAAGTAGTTAAATAAATAGGATTTGGAACTTAATATGGCAAATCGAAATTGGTTATTCGATTGGAATCTAATGTTAATAAGGGGATTTTAATTCGGCGAAGGGATTACCAACAATTCGGCTAATCGACATTGGTATAAGCAAGTAATAGATTGGCTTGGCAGATTTACCTACAATTTACATGTCGCATTCTTGCAGGGGTCCAGTATGGTTAATAGGTTTTTAGGATAGGTAGTTAGGATAGAGAAATGAGTCATCTCCATAAGAGATGGGGTGGCGATACCTGGAGATAAGCAGGGCACGGCTAGCAACAGGTTCGTCACCCTGGGAAGGGTGTATGCTGGGGGGTAAGGGCAAGCACGGCCCTCAAACCTGAAGACACCTTCCTTCTTACTTGGGCCCGTCAGGGTCTTTCCCCTTCGGCCTTGGCCAAGGCGCTGTTCAAAGGGGAAGGTTTGATAAAGTTGGCCTGGTGCTGGCATTGGAGGGCATATCCAAGCCAGACTTCTGTTATGTTTTAAATAGGTTCTGAACATAAAATACTGGACCCGTGATTGCTTAGCAGCAATCCCCACCAACTTTCTTCTTTGTTGTTTTGATTAAAGAGTGCGGCCAGTTTAATCCTTATATGGTGTCTGAGTTTTATTACCGCTGGGGGGGGGGGGGCGTCGGCAAGTTACGGGTGGAAATGGTGACAATGTAACGAAATGAAAGCTTTAGTTAACACTCAGACTACACTAGTAGTAGTTGTAGTAGTAGGAGTAGTTGTAGTAGTAGAAGTATGAACCAGTATGGTGTAGCGGGTAAGGTGTTGTATGTAGACCTGGGAGACCAGGATTCAGCTCTCACCGTAATTAATTAACTCACTGGTTGGGCCTTGGGCAATGCACAACCTCTCAGCCTCAGTTCCCCCTCTGTAAAATGAGAATATGTGTGTGCCTGTGTTCCCCTCAGCTTTGTCCATTCGATTGTAAGCCCACTAGCCAGGGATCTGTCTCTGAAAATCTGTGATTGTGGGCCTTTCCACACGGGCACATTCCCCTCCCCCCCACATGTGTGCAGTGGGGGGGGGGGCGCCCATGCGACCGCTGCCAGTGATGCGTGGAGGATGGGTGGGCACCTGTAGGAACAGCACCCACGGCGGGTGGTGCGGGTGTGCGCGCTCCTGCGCTCCACCCATCACCCATGCACGGCGCAATGGGCTCCAATTCCGGTTGCTCCGTGCGTGGAGATGGGTGTGGGCCTGTGGGAAGGGGCTCACACCCCTCCCCCCACCTACAGCGGCCCGTTTGAAAAGGGCATGTAAAGTGCTGCGTATGCCTGGTAGTGCTATTGAAATGGTAAGTACTAGTAGTGCTGTACATTGAAAAGGGGAGTGATTTGTAGTCAAAGGCTGTGATCTACCACCCACTTAGGCCCTTTTCACATGAGACGCCCCCACCCATCTCCACACAGTTTCGTTGTATGGAGATGGATGGAAGCACCCATGTGAATGCTGTGGGAGATGGGTGGGGTGCATGCGTGCTCCCGCACTACACCCACCTCCACCCACCATCCACCCATGGAGCAACGGGTTCCAATGCAATGCAGGGAGCAGTGGGTGGAGATGGGTGTGCGCCTGTGAAAACGGGTGCACACCCACCTCCACCCACTGCGGCCGCCCACCCACTGTGACCCATTTAAAAAGCGCCTTACTCTGGAGTCGTTCCTCTTGGCTTCAATTAAATACTCTGGAGTAAGTGGTTAGTGGATCTCAGATGAACACTTTTACAATGTTTGGTTTGCTTTTGTCAACGACTGTTTATTCTCAGCAGCCAGCTAACTTTGCAGCTGAAGGAAGTAAACCCTATCTTTCTGCCCCATTTCCTGTTACATTTGTGGGGGTGGTTACCACAACTTAGCCCCAGCAATTAAATTTAAGGGTGGCTCAGCCTTAGGAAATGTTCCTCATAGGAGTGTGCACCCCAAAATGTGACAGACCAAGAAAAGCCTGATGTTGGCCATTTCAGAGTTAACAAATAACTCCAGGGGGAAAAAACTAGATGGTTTATTTGGCTTTCTTTAATGATTTTCCTGCCCCAACCCCTGTGCTGGACATTGTACAGATTAAATCACAAGAACTCATCTTATATTCTATTTTAGAGAGGTGGGATGGTCCAGTAGGGGGTGCTAGCCAGAGACTAGGCTACTATGACAAGCTGAAGGGGGGGTGGGGGGGCGAGTGTGGCTTCTGAGACAGTATTGGGCCCCGGAAATTCATTTTTTAAAAACTAAGCTCTGACACCCAGGAACCTTCAAATCCCTCCTATAAACCTCTCTCTTCCATCAGGCCTTCCCTAACTCCTCACTCTTGCAGATTGTTCTTTTAACCTTTGCCATGTACTGTCTCATCCAGGGCCAAGAGTAAAGATAAAATGTTGGACACCCCCGGCATCTTCCCTATCCTCTCTACAGGGCCCTAGAAACTTTGAAACTCGTGGGCACTACAGGGGCCCTGGAATTAGAGAAAAGAGCAGGGCCCGGAACAGCCACCCCGGAACACCCTGTGATAAGGTCAGCCCTGGTGTCATCCTTCAGGATCTGCCTCCTCCCTTTTCAATAAGCCGAGCATTTGCACCTGCAACTTCTCAACTTCATGAATGTATCCCTTTCCTTCCCTGTGTGCCTCTCCCCTTGCCAATTCTAGATTGTAGGCCCCTTTGGGCAGGGACCTGTGTCTGTAATCATGACTGTTCAGTGCTGGACACATTGCAGGTGGAATATAAATAAATAATAATAAACTTGTTCTGAGTCTTCCTAGAGCAGTGATTCCCAAGCGTTATACCTTTGTGACCCCATTTTGAGGCTGATAAGCTTAAACAGCAACAATGGTGTGCAAAGCACAGGCACAGCCAATATTGGATGGAATCATGAGCCCATTTGCCGATGGTGCAACACCCTCATGGAGTCATGAACCATTGTTTGGGAATCTCTGTCTGTAGGCTGGTGGACTGTCTCCCCTAGCTTTTAAAATGGTACTTTTTAACCACTGTAGGATACAGTGTCTTAAGAGCTCCCTTGCTTCAGGGACCATTTAACAAGAACAAAATACCACAGCAAAAGGAAACAAAAAAAACTCCAGAATCTCCGCAAACAAACTTTCATCAAGCCACCAGCCAGATTGCATCCTAGAATCGACAGGCTGGGTCTGCAGGTTGTGCTCTCCCCTCTCTCAGCCCTTCCAGGTGAGCTCCCTCTGAGCTCTCTCCTTTCTCTCTGCTCCATGGGCTTTCCCCAGTTGCTCTTAAGCCCCACCCACCCACCTGCCAATTAGGGCACTCAGCTGTGCATCATCATCCACAATCAGGAGTCAAATATTCTGGGAAAGGAATTAGCTCTTTCCTTGCTTTCACAACGTGACACCCTGCAACCTGTCCTGCTCTCCTCAAAAGTCATTCAGCAAGAAAAAAACAAACTGGATATGTATACTGCGCAGTTTTTGTGAGCAAGAAAATAAATTCCTCTCTCCTTTTCATATCTAAAACCCCAACAGGCACAAACAATGGCCCTTTTTACACGAGACGGGCCCATGCATGCCCACGCAGATCTGCTGTTGGGTGGGGGTGCATGTGTGCTTCTGCGTTACACACATCTCCACCCACCTCCGTCCACCCATTGCCCAGACATGGAGCAACCGGCAAAAACGGTGGTTGCTCCGTGTGCGGAGGTGGGTGGAGATGAGGGTGTGCCCATGTAATGGTGGCCCCCCACAACCGTCCCCTCCCCCCCATACCAATTCGTTTTGGGCTATATTGAGTAGAAGACGGACTCCTAAATTCAGTATTTTCAGTTTTAACGTTTGGTTTAGATGCCAACTTAGGGCCCCTGGGTTCATTTTTAGTTTGCTCCTTGAAGGCTTGTCAAATCTCTGTCAAATGTTACTCTTTAACCATGGACAGAATATTAAGGGTAAAAGATAGGAAATGGAAATAGCAATGTGTGCGTGTGATTAAAAAGGAAACAGCTGCCACTGACTTTATCTGAGAGTCTGCACATGCAGTCTAGTTGCCTCTGCAGTAACTGACAGGTAAGGCGTGGTTTACTGAAGCTTTTAATCACCTAGGTGTATGCAGAAAAGCTTTTATTTTCAACCTTTTGTGATGTCACACATTTCCTTGTGTAGGACAACCAATAAAAAAAGTTTTCTTCTTACAGGAACTGGCCGGAAAGCTGAATGTACTGTTGTCGGGCAGAACATCTCCTAAAGTCTATTGAGTTATACCTGCAGCACGCTGGCAACAGCCTACAGTCTTGCAAATGAATCAAAAACCAAGTGAAATACTCTGACAGAAAGGTGAGTCTAAACCACTTCATTCTGACTTTTACTGTACTTCAGGCAAATGTAAGAAGAACTGAGTGTGTGAACAATAAAACTGTACTTTTCAAAAGAAAAGACTTCAATGAGGAGATTAATATCTCAGCTTTTGTTGTAAGCCGATGCTGTCACATGACTGCACTGAATGTTTATTATTCCTTCCTAGACGTCCTTTAGTCTCACCAGAACTCAGTGCACTGAACATTTTCATACTAAGAAAAGCCTTAACTTAGTTGCAGTGTTACCATATTATTTTCATAACTGGTTTAAAAGAAAGTGTGACTCGTTCAAAGACTTAATCCATACAATTTGTTAGGCTTTTTAAAAAATTCCATCATCTTTTTACTTCTTTTTGCTAAGTAAGCACACATCTTTGTTAGTGTGTTACAACCAAAATGATATTTTCCAATACCTCCTGCCTCCTGCTTACGTTTATGCTTACCTATCCCGGCCAAACCCGTACTTAATTCACATCCTTAAAATCACCTTGCAATAAGAAGACATAAATAAGGGTAACGTTTTGGCTTGTTATATTCCACAGTATCTGAGCAGACTTATGTTAAACGGCATTTGTAAAGTGAAACTCTTATTCAGTTTGTTTTTAGAGTATGTCATTCTTCATTAAGTTAACCTTAAAATTAAAATGCAACTTGAAACAACTCAGGTTTTCTATCAGGAGATTTAATGATCTAAATATTCACTATGGCCTTGCTCATGCAAACTCGTTTACATATGAATAACTCTACATAGATTATTAGTTCAATTTACTGCTGAGGGAACATTCAGAAGTATAAAGTCTACGCACATACTATAAGTATGCACCAAATCTATCATGGTACTTGAATACATAGGCCCTCATTCAGTAAAGTACTTCTTAAGCATGTGAAATCAATCGGGCTTAAACCATGTCTAAAATTAAGCTTATGCTTAAATGATTTGTGGGAAAGGGATGGACGGACTACTGAATCCATCTTGGGTATTTGATAGCTAAGGGTGAAAACAGACATGACGCTAACCACCCTTTAACCACCCTTGGTGGTCATTTATGCATGTTTCAGGGCTGCATAGGGCACCAATACAGCCCTGCAACATGCATAAATAACCACCAAGGGTGGTTAAAGGGTGGTTAGTGTCATGTCTGTTTTCACCCATTGTGTGCATGCTCCCATCTCTTCTCCCTTAACCCTGAACTCAGTTTTTCAGTGGTTGGAGGTGGGAACTGGATCCAGGGGCCAGATCCAGCAACCAGAAAGGGGCCCCTGGGCCTGATGCTCCCCACCCTGCTGTAGAACATCAAATTTTTGTTTAGCATGTAATAATACCCAATAAATTTTTAGTTCGGGCATGAGAGCAAAAAATGAAGGCTCCAAAGTGAGAAAGTTATCCAAATTGACTCCAAATAAAATATGAAAATTCCAAATTTTGAATGTGAGAATGGAGGCAATAGAAACAGGGGAACAGCAAATGGATTTGCTAAACTTTAGTTTAACCAGCACTCAATGATACATGTTGGAAAACATGAGAGGGAACGATTTGGCTCAGTAACACTTAGAAAGCAATGGCATCTTTAATTCCTCAAAGATTAATACTGTAACTAATTAATGCAGGTAATTTCTGTTTTTTCTTTGCAGTTTCCCTATATGATCCATTTCATGTACCTGCATTCATGAAACCAAAAACATATTGAGCAGCTTCAAGATAAAATTTAAAGCTACAAAACATGTACCATGGCCCAGTAGTGATGGGCATTATGGATTCCGCTTAATCCGTAACTGCCCATAACAGGCAGTTACAGATTGATCTGTATTGAATTCCAGCATGCCTGTGGCAGTTCAGTTTAAAATGTATAAATAAGTTTAAAAAAACAACTTTTCATGGGCTAAATGGCCACCAGACTATTCTGCGCATGGGTAGCCTTTTCCAAAATGGTGGCAGCATCACTGTCATTTTGGAAAAGGGCCTGTACACGGTGTCCATTTTGTGCATGCGCAGACCAGCTTCCCGTTTCCAAAATGGCGGCAACCAAAATGGCGGCAGCTGCCACCCTTTTAAAAAAGGGTGCAGATGCGCAGAATGGTCTGCTAGCCACTTGCTCATGTGCAATGAGATTTTTTATTTGAATTGGGGGGGCAGTATTTTTAATTTATTTAAATACGGATCCAGAATAGGCTAAAAATAGAAACTGAAATTCACAAAAGTAAAAGTAATGTATTATACATAGGTAAAAAAAAAAATATGTGCACATATACAAAATGAATGGTAGTTGGCTGGGCATTAGCACCACTTAGAAGCACCTGGGGGTTATAATAGGCTACAAACTGAATATGAGTCAGCTGTACGATGTGATGCGGTTGCAGCAAAAGGCAAAGGCCATTTTAAGTTGCATTAGTAGAATAAGCATTTCCAAGCCTTGAGAAGAGATTGTACTGCTGTACTTGGCACTGATTAAGCCTCAGCTGGGGTTTGTGTCCTGCACCACAACAGAAGAATGACGTGGGGAAACCAGAGACGATTCAGAGAAGGGAGCAAGGAGGATGATAAAGGGCAGAATGCAGTCGGACAAGGAAAGATTGAAGCAGCTGGTTTAGCCTAGAGAAAAGATGATGAACAGGAGACCTAAGTGTTCCCATATTTCACAGGCTGCCCATAAAGAAGATAGAGAATAATTGGTCTCCATTTCAACCGGGGGAAGGACATGGGTTCAAGCTGTAGGAAAGCAAATTTAGGTTAAGTACTCAGAAGAAGTTCCTAATTGTAAGAAGAGTTGGGCAATGTAGCAAGTTGTAGCAATGAGGGAAGGTTGTGGAATTTCCTTCAGGTTTTTACGGATCGATTTGCTAAACTTTTGTTAGGAGTGGCTTAGGTTTTGTTAATTCTTTCTTAGTGCTGTGGTGGCTGAATTTGATGATCCCAGAGGTCTCTCTTCCAGCCCAGTGTTTCTCTTATTACAACCACCTAGGAGATCGTCAAAACTGAAATGTTCAGAAAAGATCTGGAGTTCCAGCAAATAGCTTTGTTTGAGGAGGGAGAAAAAAAACCCTGTGATCTGTGCAACCAACGGCTTTTAGCCGATTCCATGACATGCTCCCACAGTGAGCAGAACAAGAGTTATGATCTCATGCTAATTGGGCTCTTCCCACAAGATTAAGTTGTAGCACAATTGGTCTCCAGAACCCACAGAACAAGTTCCTGGAAGCAGACATTAATTTAGCCACAGAGTGAGTCATCTTATTCTGCCACAAGTTACTAACATGTCCTGGCTGGCAAACTTTAATAGCCTTCCTCGTTTGGAGAGGAATGTTACTAGTGCATAATAGCTTAGTGACAAATCATATGTGTTCATTAGTACTGTACTTTAACGTGGGATTTCAGTGGACACTGGTGTTAAACAAATTGCTGATGGGGTTGCTCATGGGCATAAATATTTATGCAGGAGTTAATCAGTAGCCTGCTGAAAACTGATGTATTTATTCAGTCTTAATAATCGCTATTGCTTTTGCTCCTGCTCCAATACATATCGCTCTTAAGCAGTTTTCATTTGTAAAGCATCTGGCAAACGTTACCTAAGGGAGCCTGTAAGATGATCCAATCTCTACCTTTGAATGGGCAACAAAATGCTACACTGGCCAGCAGACCCAAGACTGAAGCTCTCTTCAGATAGTGTTTTCCCTGCTTGTACAACCTCAGGAAGCAGATGCTCCGAAGTCTAGCACAGTGTTGCTCTATCTAAGTTAGTAAAGCGATACAGATGTTCACCAGCAGGGGATCAGGCGGGCTCTGTGTTTATCTCATCTTTGGCATAACTGTACAAACATGAATGTCCCTGCAGTTCTAAAGCAATGGTCTACTGGGTTGAGCAATTGGAACTGGAACTTCTGAGCTCTGTTCCAGTCTCCGGAAGGGATTTGTTGTGTGATCTTGGACAAGTCGCTCAACCTCACTGCACACATGCCAAAATGGGCCATCTTCACATGGGGAGCTGTGAGGCTTGAGTAAGTTTCGTAGAGCATTGTCAGAGCTGCAGATGAAAGGAACTGTCAAAGGGTGCAGTATAATTAAAAGAGAACATAACCGCTACAGGATTTGTGCGGCTAACACTCACATGCAGCCTACTGTACAATTATTCTGATGAATATGACCTGATGGCCATACTACCTTACCGCTCAAACATCCTATTTGTTTGCTGGCAAGCAGTGTAATACCATCTGACGCAGCTGCTGGAAAAGAGTCTGCCTTGAGTCTAAATAGAGTTGGGAGAGCAAAAAAGCATGAGCTGGCACCATTAGGCTCTAACCGGTACAAGGTACATGTGAAAGATTGGGGTCTAAAGGAGGAAGATATTAAGTGGCAGTGCACCTCTCTCAATTCCAGCAGAGATTTAAGGAGGAGAAGAGCAGGGAGGAGACAAACCTTTATGGTCCTGTTGTGCCTTTTCAGTCAAGGTTCTGTGGCTGCCTGCGATACTGTTTCTCTGGGTAATGATGATGCAGAACTGGAATACGGGCAGTGGGGGCAGGACCTGAAGTGGGAGCAGAGTTGTCGGAGGTCCCAGCTCCTCATTGCTGCTCATTGCTCAGAGGAGGAGCTCCTGGAGACCAGAAGGTGTGGTTTCTTTTGTCCCCACCCAGGCTGAAGTCTTGACTTCATCTCTGCTCAAGCCTAACTTGTCATGCACGCAACCTCTCCTGTGCAGTGCCTCTCTCCCATTGGTAGCTTTCTTCAGAGCTTATCTTCCCACCCTTTCCCCGCCTCCTTCTCTGTTCTAGGAAAACTGTCCTGCATTCCAAGAGGGGGACATGCCTTGGGCACTAGATGGATCATGACAGTCCATGGTGTAAACCTAATGCTGCCAGTATGTTCTGCTGACCCACTTGGAGCCCCGAGAGAGGATTTTAAAGAGAAATTTAAGATTAAGAATTATTGTAAATCTCTATTAAGGTTAAGACTTTGCATTTCCATACATTTTGCTTTCCTTTCTACATTACTATAATTGTTCTAGAATATGGCAGTCTGGTTGGACGGCTGGGTTTCCCTATTTGCTAACTAGATTTTTCAGACTTTAGAATGAAAAATAGTTTTTAATTAATTAGAACTTTCAAAATTATGTATAAATCAAAATGGCAATTGATAGCCTGCTGGAATCACCTTCCCATCCCCAGCTGCCTGTCCGGCCCACCTTTTATCCCAAGGCTTGAAAAGACAAAGCCTTCAGAATACTGAAGATCTACTGGTTAGCTGGATAAAGAGAGCAGAGGAATAATGTCAGCATTCACTTCCCAGTCAGCAGAAAGATCAGTGGCTTTCAAAGGATTCTTTGGAATATAGTGTCAAACCAACAAACAAACAAACCAATTTTGTTTACTAGCCAATGGTCAGAGAGAAAATGGGGCACTTACCCCTTTGCCTTCACCCAAACACAAGAGGTGGCAGCAAAGGGTGCTTTGTCACGCTCCCCTCTTAAAATGAATAAGCAGGACTGTGTGGTGGCTGCTGCAAAGCAGGAGCTACTTGTGGTCACCAGCAGGAGCTGCTTGTGCAGTGCCCAGTAGTGGCAGGAAAGTTTTAAGCCTGGCTGGAATTGCTAGACAACCCAGTCCCAGGGGCCCAGTGCGGCATGTGCAGGGAGCAGCTGCGCAGCACCCACCTACCCCCTGTTTTAACACTGTGAGCATTCAGCAGGTCACCTATTGGGGCCAGGAAGGAGTTATAGGGACCCCTGATTGATTTAGAAATTCCTGGGTTTCATCTTCCTGACAGTGTTGTTTGATTGGACTGATTTGGCCTCTTAAGGCTGGGAGTTGACTGACAGTTATAACTTGTTGCACTCTTGAGGGGGTCCAGTAGATTTTGGTGTAGTTTCTGCTAGTTTAGCAGATAATATCAAGACATCTCCTAAGAGATGGGGATCATAACATGGCACAGAAGTGGGTGCGGCGAGCACTTGGGTTACATTGCTGGGAGGGGTAATCTTGAGGGCACCGACGAGGCATGTGCGGCCTCAGGCCTTCTGCACCCTACTCCTTGCTCTGCTTCCTTGGGGGACATGTTCGTCCTCCTTTCATAGGGATGTGCATGTCATTTTCATTATATCAATAACAAAAACAGAATTTGTAATTTTCATTATCATTATTGCAATAATGAAAATGACCAAAAAAAATAACAAAATCAGTAATGATAATGAAAGTCATTATCGATTTCATTATTGCCTAGCAGCCTGGCAGGTGTTTTTGGAGGGAAATGTGGTGAGGGGAGGAGGGAACAGACATCTCAGAACCAGAAACAGTGTTGAACTCTTGAACTGGGCCTGTGAATGGAGGGAAAGGACCTGATTAATGTAATCTCTAGCCAATGAGCAGCGCAAGCAGGTCCCAGGCAGTTGAATGGCACCCTGTGATTGCTCAATGCCTCCTGCCTCCCAGAACCAATCAGGGGAGCTCTGGGGAAGGGCACTGTAACCGTTTATACTGCAGGGCTGGGCTGCTTGACTCTGGTTCTGTGTTAGCTATTGCTCTGTCAGGATGCATTTGCAGAATCTTCTGGTGCTTGCACTAAAAATCCTCCCATATCCCTACCACCTCATCTTTCCAATCCTTATTTCTTACCCTTACATTTTACCTTTTTCCTTCCCCTGCCTGTCTCCCCTTGCACACATATATAGAGAAATAGATATAGGTAGTATAGTTTAGATTTTATATATATATATATATATATATTAGATGATAGATATAGAATAGAGATAGATTAGAGATAGTGGATATACCTCTGAGTTTTCCTGTTCCCTTCCCCTGTCTATCTCCCCCTGTCCATATATTATATAGATATAGATATTGGGCGCAATCCAGCTCCATACAAGTCAATGGGAGTTTAGGCATTGACTTCAATGGCATTGACTTCAATTGACCCATTAGTTGTGTGTGTATATATATAAATTAGATATTAGGCTGTTTTATTATATATATTAGGGTTATAGGATAGGAATATTTTGTATTATACATAGGTTAGGTTTAGCTTAGATTCTGTGTATATATAAATGTCTATCTATATAAAAATAGATATTGTGTGTATACCAATACCAATAATGATACCAAAACAAAATCTTCATTTGAAATCAGTATCGATACTGATAACGATAACAAAAAATGACATTTCGTTATTAACAAAACCAAAAACAACACATTTTAATAATGAAAACGATAATGAAAAACAAAAAATGACATGGGACCCCGGTGTACACCCCTACTCCTTTGCTCTCAATGTGCATCCTGGGATGGAGGGGAGACTTAGTTGATTAAGCATTAGGGGCAGGTACCTGAGAGCGCCTCGGGATTCTTACCCCAAAGCTTCTAAGTAATGTTTGATGCCTTTCTGCTACTGGACCCAAACTTGCCTGTGACAATTCCACACCCAGCTCATGGACTTTAACTAAAGAGTGCAGCCATTATGGTGTCCTTGTCTCATTCCGGGATGTGCCAACAAATAGTCCTCGCTGAATGGGTAGTTCATCCAAAAGCTAAGACATTTAATATGTGCAGTCTGCTACAAATCAGGAAAAGAAAAGTAGGGTTTAGTGTTTATATCACTTTATGAAAACAGTTGGAATTAACTCCCAGTGGATTTAAATTAATGAGCTGAGTACAAAGTCAAACACAATTTATTCCAAGCTTTCTAGGTTATTCTATACTTGCACAAATATAGAAATGTATGTCATGGCTTGTCATTACCGCAGAGTGGTGTGTGTGCGTGTGTGAAATTATATATAAAAATGTAAACTTCCCAGGGTCATCAATAAAATTTCTTCCAGTGACTTCACTGACAGCTGGTTTAAGCTAGTAACTCTGTTGTTAAAAGAGTAATTCTGCCAAATCAATAAAGCTTGATTGTTTGAAAATGTGATTGTGCTACTACTAGAGAAGTTACCTGTCTTATAAAAGTTCTGTTAGGGCAATTAGCCAAACCATAGAGTCATGCAACTTGTAAAGTTACGTAACTATTAACATATTTTCATACTACGCTCTATTACATGAAATGTGGATGCATTTATTATGCCAATTAGGTACGGCACATGTTTAAGCTCATGAATAATTGTTCACATGATTTAATTTGGACTACATGATTAACGTCTTCTGTATAGGAAGCACACACGATTATGAAGCAGTAGCCTTCTGTCCGTTGATTTTTCCACACGTCCTGGTACCTGTAACGTTGGCTTGTAAGTCAGCTATGGAACTGTCTGTCAAAAGTTAAGTTCACTGGATTGTATAAGAAATAAGGAAGCTTGGATAACATCCTGTAATAAAGGTGGAATATTTTCAAATCACTGATAAGCTGGAATGTGCAAGGAACCAAACTAGATTTAATCAGAAATACTGCATACAGCCAAGGTAAGTTTCTTTATATATGTATATGTCTATGTACAAAATTGTGTGAATAGGTAGGAAGGAAAGTGGGAAATTATGGCAAAGCGTCAGTGAGAGCCATATTGCACCAAACACGAGGTTAAAACCAAGGAGATAAATTGTGTGAGTAAAAGGTAGAAAATGTTGTATTCCAATTGTTTGCACCCCTTTGTTATATGTGCACACGCACATTTTGTTCATTTCTAAGCTTTCTTAAATAAGATACTAACTTGTGTTGAAATTTTTCATGCTGTCTGAGCTGAAATTTTGTATATGTGGGTGTTTTTAAATGAGCAAGGTGATGGGGGGGGGGGTAAGGGGGGGTCTGTGGCCACAACATGGTTCTGCTGGAGTGCCTCAGGAGCGATTCTAATAGGCGACTCCTAGCATGGCTACTGTGGCCACAGAGGCAGCCACCATGCACTCCCCCTACCACGGACCTTGGGGGATGTGCACTGGGCTGACCTTTCTAAGTGACCTGTTCTGGGCATGAGCACTGGGGAACCCAGGCTTCCCAGTACTCCTGGCCAGCTCTTGTGATTTGCAAAACCTGCTTTCCCTGCCATGCTTATGAGCAAAGACCTGTCTGCTGGTGTGGCTGGCTGCCACCATTCATATGGGCAGGGACTCTGTGGCCACACACTGCCACACATCCATTTGGCCTGCCTCGCATGAGGCACTACAAATTTTCCAGGAGTGCTCTGTGCGTGGCCATGAGTGGGTGCTCCATAGCTCATGAGACCATGCATCTGGCCACTCCACCTTCAGACGGGCAGTCAGATCCATGGGTTGTGCATGACCGTGCGGAGTAGCATCTCATTTGAAAAACAACCTGTGAAAATTTCAGTTACATCCGTTGGGGTGTTTGTGTGTGTGAGAGAGAATATGATCACATCATACGTCTTGTATATACACTGTCAGTCTATTTTATTCTAACTTGGCTTATACTATAGATTTACATGAAGGAATAAAAAAAGTCCCATTGCAAGAAAATTGGTTAAGTAGTTTTTGAAGCTACTTTGCATCCAGATGCAGTATGGATTTTCTGTCCGGCTTCATTGCTTCTTCTACAGGTTTAAAAAGTTGGGATAGTCTGCTTGCCATTGTCAAGAACCACAGGGAGACCTAACAGAAACTCCTAGGATAACAACTTCAGCCAACCCTCAATCGGGTGATGCCAAGATCATCCCCGGGGTACAAGGTTGCCTCCGGTGACCCAGAAGGGGAAGAGGCACTAGTTAACAGCCAGAGCGACTTCTGTGAGCCCACAGCCATTTGTCCCACACCCCAAAGAAAGACACTGACACCAATTATTTGGATTCAACATAGGCCGCACCAATTTATTAAAGTTCTTCATTAAGGAGGGGGCTATGCCCCTTCTAGTCCTGCTAACCTTAACTATTAACTAAGTTAATACTATTAAACATAAACCTGAGCGGTCTGAAGTTGCTCAGTACCGCCCTAACGCTAACTATAGCTGCTGCAAATGTCACCCCTGTCCGGCCGCCCCAAGCCGGATCAGGAGGCCCATGCCAATGGTGACCCTAAGAAGGTATCGAGGGGA
>QEPC01013002.1:6566610-6604992 GCA_003113815.1 Sphenodon punctatus | reverse complement strand
GAGAAGAGATGACTGAGAGAGGATATGATAGAGGTTTATAAAATCATGAGTGGTGTGGATCATATAAACAGGGAGTAGTTATTTACTAGAACAAGGGGAAATTAACTGGTAGCAGATTTAAAACAAATAAGAGAAAGTATTTTTTCACTCAGCACACAATTAACGTGTGGAAATTACTGCCAGAGAAAGTGGTCGTGGTCGGGAGAGGAGCTAGTTTTAAAAAGGGGTTGGATAAATTCTTGGAGGATAGGTTCATAAATGGCTATTAGCCAAGTAGGTTTTGGGAACGTAACCTCCTTACTGTTGGGGGCTGGAAAACAGGGAATGGGTTGTCCATTGTGATCTGTTGGGTACTTCTCCCAAGAGAAAGAGATTGGCCACTGTCAGAGACAGGATGCTGGGCTTGATGGACCATTGGTCTGACTCAGTCTGGCACTACTTATGTTCTTATGTAGTTTGGGAGAGAGAGAGGTGTGTCTCACACTATGTGACATGCTCTCTCAAGAACTACAAGTCCCAGAGTTCCTTAGTTCCTGGCATTTCCTGTGCACAAGCAGGAGGAGCCAACATATTGTGGCAGCAGTGGAAGCAAGAGGAAGAGACAAGCACTATAATAATTGCCAGTGACTGTGACAGAAGGTGAAAGAAGTTTCAGCAAGCTAGCACTCCTCAAACTACAGGTGTTCTACTATAGCACAAGAATGCTTAAGTCATCTTGCTGTTTTATCTACCGAGTATGAACTTGCAAGAAAAATTAACTTTAGTGAGGTCATTCATGATTTCACAATGAAAAAGGCCAGAAAAATAAATCTGTAAAGTGATATAGTCTATTTATGTCATTTCAAAAATAAAATAGACGTTTTTCTTTCATGACTCATGCGATTGTTGTATGGGATGAGATTGGGGAGGGGGAGTTACAAGTTTGTACTGGGCCCAGAGAAATTATGTTTTGGCCCTGGGGGTGTTACTATGGGTATTTTCAGACGTTACGAGATCACAGTGAACCACGGTCAATACCCACATGGGGCCAAAGCACCCTGAACGTCTGTTAGGCGGCCGCCAGATGTTCACCACGATCGATTCCCACATGGGGTCAGTTTCAACCATGCTTCCGGAGCTCCCCACCGGACCATCTCCGAAAGCATGGTCAAAGAGATTCTGGGCGGGAACCAACAAAAAGTAATGTCTGGCCGGTAACCACGGCCCAGAATCCCTGGCGGGATTCCGGGCCGTGGTCAAATCAGGTGGGCACTGCGGCTGCATTGGCCGCGGCACCCGCCCATCTCCCCAGAGGGCAGGCGGCGTGGGAGCGTGGGGGGGCGGGGCCAAGCGGCCGCACGTTGCACCGCGTGGCCCCGTCCCCTCCCCGATTCCCTGCTGGGATCAGCCGGCACGTCTGTTGGACGTGCTGGAGTGATCCCAGCGGGGAATCATTTGGGTGATTCCGGGACAGGGCGAATGCCGCCCCATCTCATCTGAAATCACCCTATGTTGAAAGAGAGAGAGAGAAATTAATTCTCCTGCTCCTTTCTGACATGGTCACACTCCTTCAGATTTTCATGATGTCATGACACTCTGTAGGGAACAAAGCCACATCAGGATGGGGCAGGAGAGATGTCTTGCTGCCTCACCCTTTGAAAAAAATTCTCCAGGTTATCAAACCTCTCCTCAATAGTCCAGAAAAACTAGGGCTCACTCAGAGCCCAGAGAAGAGGCATGAAAGAAGGGTGGTAACCCTAGTCATGTGGCACTTTTGTTCCTGTCTGAGGGTTAAACTGTTGATTGTGCTGCCACAGAGGCTGGATATAGGTGAAGGGAAATGCCTGAACGGTCCTCTCAGGGCCATTGAGATTTATTGATTGATTTGTTTGTATCCCACCCTTTACCTGAAGGCTCAGGGCAGCTTACAACACACACATAAAATACAAATGTAAAATAAGTAATTAAAATCCCCAAAACTAAAAACACCCCCATTGCCCTCCCTCCAATCTATCCCTGTCCATTGAATGCCTGGCCAAATAAAAAGATCTTACTCTGCCTCTGGAAGACACTAAAACTAGGGCCACTTTTAGACATGCAGCTGCATCAGGCGCGAGAGCGGAGAAACAGCCGCAGCGCTGTTTTAGATGAACCGAAAGCGGAAGTTGTGCGCGTGATCCAGCACCGCGCATTCTTTTCCGGCCGCGTATGTCACCCCAGAGAGATCAGGGTGGTTCGCTCGCGGTCGGCAAAGAATGCACGGCCCTGGATCACGCGCACAACTTCCGCTTCCGGTTCGTCTAAAACAGCACCGCGGCTGTTTCGCCGCTCCCGCGCCTGATCCCAGCGGCATGTCTAAAAGTGGCCTAGGGCTCAGGTGACCCTCCAAGGGAAGGGAGTTCCAAAGCTGTGGGGCAGCCACCAAGTATGCCTCTCTGCGGGCCCGAGTGGTGTGAAACCGGGCCAGTGATAGAACCGACAGGAGGGCACTCTCGGCAGAACTTAAGGGCTGCGAAGGAGCATAAGGAGAAAGATGGTCCTTCAGATGGTTATGGGCAAAATGCAATATGAGGTTTCTTCCTTCCTTCAGTGCCTCAGTTTCTGTTCTATGTGGGGCATAGAGGAGCCTTTTCAGGCATGAAACCTGGGGCAAATTGCCCTACCTGCCTCCCCTCCCATCTGGCCCTAGGTACTCCAGTGGTTCTCTCATTTTTATTTTATTTTTTTATCCAAATCTACTGCACCTTCCAGAAGGATGTGAAGGGCAAGCCACATAAATACATCTTTTCTAGATGAAAGAACCAAAAGGGAAATCTAAGAGCAATGTTTTGTTGTATTTACCTGGTGATGCGCTGCCTGTTCAAACATAGTCATTTGGCAGTCATCACCAGGGCTATCCATGTTTTTGACTAATTTAGTTGAGAGCGATTCAGAAAGCTCACCTGCAAGTTGAATTCCAATTTATAATAGTGCAGGAGACTAGAAGGTCAGCGTGATCTTCAGACAGGGAATTTGGCATGCCAAGGCACAATGCAGATTGAAATGACAGTGTTCTGTTTAACGCTGGCAAAGCGATAGAGCAAGAGAAGTTGTGTGGCTTTGCTAATAAAAGAGTCGGCTGCTTATGGAGGATATGGCTCAAGCCTAGTCTGAAATCTCAATTGGAGGTTTGTCATTCTCTATGAATAAAGCAAGGGAACCCTGTCGGTCGACACTGTAGTCCTCAATTGGCACAAATCACCAGTAACTTCCCCTTCTTACCTAAAGTAATCTCTGAGCAAACCTTTTCCTCAAAGAGAAAATGAAAGCTCCTTTCAGATCAGTGATGAGGTCACTGGTGGGACACGGTGAGTCTCCTGTGTTTGTTTATTTATTTATTTAACAGATTTGTATCCCACCCCTCCTGCCACAAGCAGCCCGGGGCAGCTAATAACAATGATAAAACAAATATAAATAAATACAATACAATGAAACTATTAAAATATATCCCCTAATAGGATAACAATAATAAAAACACCAAAAAAAAACCACTCCACCCTCCCCAATCCCCAACCCACAACCCACCCATCACCCCTCTCCCTCGCCAAACGCCTGACGGAACAGCCAGGTTTTACAATTCCTACGAATGGTCGGGAGGTTTGGGGCCAGACGAGCCCCCACTGGGAAGGAATTCCAAAGGCGTGGGACGGTCACCAAGAACGCCCTGTCCTGCGTGGCCTCCCAGGAAACCCAAGGGACCTCCAACACGTCACCCCCCGACGACCACAGGGACCGGTCTAGAATCCGGGGAGTGAAGCGATCTCACAAGTAGGCAGGGCCCAGGCTGTGTAGGGCTTTTTAGGTCAAAACCAACACTTTGAATCAAGCCCAGAAGACTATTGGCAGCCAGTGCAGAGATCGGAGCACTGGTGTAATGTGATCCCAGCGACCCAGCCCCACCAAGAGCCGGGCCGCTGCATTCTGCACCAGCTGCAGCTTCCAAGCCATCACCATAGGTAGTCCCACGTAGAGCGCGTTACAGTAGTCTAACCAAGAGGTAATAAAAGCATGGATGATCGTGGCCAAGTCCGGAGCCAAAATCAGCGGCCGAAGCCACCACACCAGATGTTACTGGCGGAAAGCACTCCTTGCCCCAGCCTCCAACTGGAGATCCAGGTGGAGCTGTGCATTGAGGAGCACCCCCAGGTTCCGCACCTGGGAAGTCAGTGGAGGACAGATCCCATCAATCGAGGGAGCCGCCACATCCACCGACTTGCCCACTAACATCACCTCCGTCTTATCAGGATTCAGTCGCAGTCGATTAGCCCTCATCCAGTCCCCCACAGCTGCCAAACACCGGGTAAGCACCCGGTTTATACTTGTGTTTAATAAGAGAATACTAATTTCTTATCAAACATTCACTAAAACCTTCCTATTTAAAATTAGTTTCAGATCTCTAGCTACATAGTACTTTTAAAAGAGATCAAAAGATAGAAAGGATATGTCCTTGGCTCTTAATGTAAGTACTTTCTCCCTAAACATCTGGCCGAATATCTGAATTTAGAGTGAGCTTGTTTGGACAGAATCAATAGCTGATCAGTGAGCTCCCTGTTTGTGTCTTACTTTTAAAAGGTGTGGCCGTTTTACACTAACCGCTTCAGGACTCTGGGGGGTGGTAGTGGGAGGAGGGTTATTAATATTTACCATGTTCAGACTCCTAGACCCATCCCTCATGCAGTTTTTCTCATAACCCATCTGCTTCTGGCCAGTGATGTAAATGTACCAGCTGCTTCTGGAGAACCACTCTGAATACTGCAGGAGGCAGGTCTCTTTCCTGTGCATCAGCCTGTTTTGCAGCATAAGTCACTGTCTCGCCAACCATGCTGTGCTGTCCCTAAACCCTCACATCTACCCATCCGAGAATCAGATCAAGTAATCCTCTTACAGGTCAATGATTTTTCAGCGTAGCTTCGTTTAAGGGATTTAAATTTGATTGATAATGTGCTACCAATTGCATTGAAATGGAAAGGCTCGTTTAGAAAAGGGCTTTGACTGAGAGAAAAAGCTCGAAGTTCTGTGTCCCATCAGCAGACAGAGAGAGAGAGAGAGAAAGTGGGAAGGAGGAAACGTAGCAGCAGTGCCAGCCGTACACTGAAAATGAAGGCTCTTCTGTTATTGGTCCTACCTTGGCTAAGTCCTGCAAACTACATAGACAATGTGGGCAATCTGCACTTCCTGTACTCAGAGCTGTGAGTACTCACAGTCATGCTGTTGTGGTGGTCTCTGTGTGTGTCTCTCTCTGTGTTTGTTGTGGGGGGGGGGGGTTATTAATGGGAAAAATCTCTAGGCGATACCTGTATGTGCATAGAGAAGCAAAAAATTCTTGCCAACAGTCAGCCACACACATTGTCTGTGTCTGTTCTGAAGGACTAATAATAGCAAGATTTCTTTACCGCTTTCTTTTTCCAGAATGTTGGAAACAGCTGTGACAGGCAGATTTGTCAACTTTGCTTTTCTGGGTTGATGTTTTGGATGGGGGTCTCCTTTCCATAAATAGATGCAAACCGAAGAGCAGAGCACTCTAGATCGCTGTGTGCATAGACACAGATTGAGATCCATTCTCACCCAATTTTGAGAACCTCCTCTCCATACATAATTCACTTCTAAGAGAGAAATAATAATCCCATATTTTTTTTTACCTAAAACAGAAAACTATTGTAATACAGTGCTGGGAAATGCTCTATTTAAAATATTCAACATCATCCTCTTTTATCTGAAAACGTAACTAACCTTTCCAGGGCTTAAAATAAATATGTCGTCTTTACTTACCGAGGGAAGGGGGGCGGGAATGAGGCTAGCTTAGTTAGCACTTAGATGTCACAGTAATAGGCACTCTGCAAATGCAAAAAGATTTATGTTCCACTTTGGTTTTGGCTTGCAATGTATTATCAGTAAATTTCATTTGAAGGAAAACAAAATTGGTAAAGCAATAACATGATTTTTTTTAGATATGTGTATGTAATGGTGGATTAATAGGCATAACTAAGTACACTGTTTTCAGAGGGGATATTTCAATAATGTTTCTAACTTACAAGGTGTGTTGGGAGCAGGTGGTGACAGCACTGCCAGAAATAGTAGCATTTTGACACAACACAAGGTCCATCCGCTGGAATTTCTGTGTGATGTGCTTGGCAGTTGTTAATAATTCAGTAATTCTTTTTAATGATGCTCTGGATGGCTATGTCTTGCAGCCCTTGAACAAATATTTTTTAAAAGATCTGGCTTAGAGGATGTTAGCTATATGGTTATTTCAATTGGATAGGACTGTTCATTTTAAAAGAAAACAATAGTTAACTGAAGAAGGCTACAGAAAATCAAGCTCAGACTGGAGCAGATGAACATTTATAATGGAAAACAATGGCATCTGGGACATCTAGTTTCCAGGAAAACAAAATGATGAGATTAATCGGAGCACACGCATTCACGCGCGCACACACACATACACACACACACACTCCCCCATTGCTTTTTCTTAGGGAATTCTGGTTCACTGATTTTGCAAGGATAATAGGCTACTATATACAGTAGTTACTCATCTCTACTTTATTTTACCTCCTAACCTGAAAAAGCCTTAGTTCCACTATATTGCTATTCTTGTAGACGCACACTCTTTACCCAGTGGGCATGGGACTGGATGTGCATCTCCAGCTAGCAGTAACGGAAGGTGCACATTTATTTACTGATGCACTGTGCAGAAATATAGCTTAGTGACTAATGAGTAACATACAGCACTGAGAGCAGGACTTCTGCAAATCTGGAGTTTTTCCTTAATGCACAGGAGCAATAGCTTGTGTCTACGTTCTTTGCCATAATCCAAAAAGGCAATTTGTGCTAGTTCTAGAAATAGAATCTATATTTTTTCTCTTTGTGTAAGTTTAATATTTTTGTCCATTGATGGACACTGTATTTAGGCAATGATATCCCACATTATTGGCTGGATTTAAGGCCCACTGCCACATCAGAAGCTGAAAGAGCAGGGGGGGAAATGCTGTTTTCCTTTCTGTGTAATCTGATTATATTGTATTACAGTCTAATGGAAGCTTTTCTGGTCCTTTGGATGCTGTGTCAAGTGTGTTCTTGTGCATGCTTAATGTCCTTCTGTTTGATTGATTGGTACTCGGACCCTTGACAGCCTATATCATTGGTCCCCCAACCCATTGCTTATGAACAACATGTTGCTCATTACAGCTCAATAAACAAATGTGAAATATTGATAGGGAGGGAGGGGGAGAGGATGCACAAGTGTGCTTCTGAACTAGCAATGGAAAGGTTTAACACATTCCCAGGGCTCCTGCCGGAGAGAAGTCCTGAGCTGTCACTGCAGGAAGAAGATGGCACTTTTAACTAGGGTTTCTTAAGAGACAGGCATGCTTAAAAAAACAAAAAAAAGAAACACTAAAGTAAACGAAACAAAGGAATGAAAAGCAAAAAGTGTATATTTTTAGCTTCTACTTTTTTATTCTATGCTTGCTTACTACTTTAGAACATAACCTGTTTGTATGACTAAAACAAGTTGGGGTTCACCATAAATCTTGATCTCCAAAAATGACTCACAGACCCACAAAGGTTGGGAAACAGTGGCGAAGGTGTGCAGGTTTTTAGCCGGCTGCCCTTGCGTAGACTGTGTCTAAGGTTGTTTTTAAAAAACAAAAAACAAAAAAAAACATGCTTAATTCTGCCTTGGGCAACAGAAAATAATATTGTATCACTGTAGTAGCATACCTGAAAATTCACCACTGGGGGTGTAAGCTACAGAATAAATTGCACACCAGCAGAAATACTGTTTAATTATCACCCATGCTTTGTCTGCAGGCTGGTACAAACATGGACTTGCTAATGCATTGGCCAGCAGTTTTTAGTCTTAATCCCCAGTGGACACTTGTGCAAAGTCACAAAAAAGACTCCATTTGGGGTGGAGGAGCAGGAAGGCAGGAGTTGGCGTCAAGGGGAAAGTCTGCTGTTTCCTTCACTCCAAGACTGAATTGCTACTGGTCCTGAGGTTTCTGTGCAAGGGCCAGAAAAACATATTGGGATCCACAAGAGCTAAGGAATTAAGCTGTTCCCTTTCCCTTTCTCCTCATTCCTCCATTATCCACGGCCAGGGCCGGCCTGAGGCATGTGCCACCAGTGCCCAGGCACATGGCCCCGCGGGGGGAGGGGCCCTGCGCCACCGCGGGCTAGAGACTGACAGACACCGCCGGCTTTTGGTTTTTTCCCCACTGGGTGTCTCCAAATCAGTCCTCATGGCGGGGGGGCCTAAACTTCCTGGGAATCCCTGGCCAGTTATATAGCTGTGGAGCTGAGCTGACACAGTCAAGTTGTAGGTAAGTAACCAGCTGCCCCTCATCCCCTGAAACCCCCCCCCCCCATTCTACAAGTGCTGGCCAGTCTTTGGGGCCCCGCAACAAGGCTTGGCACATGGCCCCTAAAACCCTTGGACCGGCCCTGTCCACGGCCCAGCACTGTCATTGCTTTCTGCATCGTGAACAGCAAGCTGACATGGCAGGGAGCAGCATAGGAAGTAGAAGGCTGTGTTCTTCTGTCCCACAGAGTGGTCAGCTGGCTGATGATCTTGGGAGTCAGGGTTTCACATGATGTGGCTTGTGAGTCTTGTCTGGGTGGGATGAGCAGAGAAGCGTTTACCTACTTGATGGTGGTACTCTTAAAAAGAACCAAGCACTTCTCTAAATGATATAAATTATGTACAGAAAGATGAAATCCTTTTAAATATTAGGCCTCCATTAAGGGATAAGCTGTGATACTCAGTGTAAACATAAGCACCTTACTCCACGTGTAGCCTTGTGTATTTAATGACACTAGAGAAAGTTTTCCACTCAGTGTGAATAACAGTATTTCTACCAGGCTAAAAGCAAACATGCTAAATAGAAAATAGAAAAGCATAGTTCTTTGGGGAGTGTTACTAGCTTTTTACCTCTAAGGGTTTGGCCACATGAAACATTTGTTTGTTAGCTTTTAGCCTAATCCCTAGTAAAGTTACAAAAATGCTCCACAATGAGGCTCAGGGCTGGAATGACGGCAGCTGGGAGGGAGATTCATTTGCAGCATGTTGTGGATAAAGCTTATAGGACACCTGGGTTTAGTCAGTGCTATTAATTTACGAATCCCAAAACCACCACTAATTTGAGAATAAGCCGTTTTTTTAAAATGTAATATTTTGTTAGCTAAAGTTAGTGATTTTTTTTTACCTGTTTCTTTCATAGTAGAGAGGATTGTTTTTTCTCTCATTGTATTTTACATAAGACAGTCATGAATAACCTCACCAAATTACACAGATGAGGTTTCCCATTTCAACTTTATGGGATAACTATTCTCTTAACTTATATAAACAACACTGGGCTTCATGTGTTTGCCAATTAAAATTAGTCTTCCAGAAGTTTCTTTTTCTTCAAATTAAAAATGAACCAAAACCAGCTGTCCTTTGATTCTTTTTGGACATGTCTTACGCATTGTAAGTACAGTTTGGATTGAGATATTGGAAAAAGAAAGGATTACTCTGCACATAACATAAGTGGGACTTTTTTGTCAAGCAGACAAGCCCAAAGGGGTCACGTTTTCCTGTGTATGCACAAGTTTCCAGTTCAGCAGTTAGACCCCAGTCCTGCAAATTGTTATCCATGGGAATTATTTTGCATGTGTGAATAATCCCACCACAGTTTTACAGTTACGCGTGTAAAAACTTGCCAAATTGGGGTCTAACTACTGCACTGCCAAAGCTATAGTGGCACTGAGTTCAATGGAATTACTCATGCCTTAGTGTAAGTGAATGCCCTAGTGATTTACTTGATGAAGGCTGGAGTGATGCTGTAGGATGGGAAATGTTGTGTTTGCTATTAGCTGTGATAGAATTTACAAACACAAGTTCAATTTGTGCTTGTTAGCAAAGTATACAGCTGCGAGAGCGGCTGTATAGTTAAGGCCAGCTCACATCTTTCTGTTTAACACATGACTATTCTATTGCTTATGAAATTGCAACCCTTTATCCTATTTGTCTGATATTTGGCAGAAAGGATTGCTTTGGCAAGGGGTACAATCTATCCAAATTGCATACAGATTGAACACAAATGAAAAAAGGTACAGCAGTTTGAAAATTGGAGTAAAACTGCTTTTTCTTCCTGTTTCAGACACATTTTTTATTGAGTTAAAAGTGTACATTTTGAAAAAATTTGTGAGGTGGAGTGCTGTTAGAGAATTCAGGAATGTGTTCTCCCCATGCTCCTTTTTTATTTTCAAAATCCATCTGGTAGTTTTAAAGTAAATTTCTTAATTTCCCATATTAGTCAATGGGGAGTTGATAACATCACATACGTGTAGTTAATTTCCCATGTTAGTCAATGCAGAGTTCATAACATCACACATACACAGTTTAAGTGTGTCCCGCTACTCTTCCCCATCTGACCCTTCCATACCGTGCATCCTGGTTAACTCCCTGGGGGTTAGTCAGTTGGGGGAGGTAGGCAGTGCTGGGGAGCTGGTGTGGGGGTCACTTGACATGGGGGGCTGAGGAAATGGTGCAGGGGGGGTCACTTGACATGGGGGACTAGGGAGCTCTTGCGGGGTTCACTTGGCATGGGGGACCTGGGGAGGTGTAGTGGAGGGGATCACTTGTCCTGAGGGGTGGGGAGCTGTAGTAAGGGGATCACTTGGCATGTGGGAGGCTGGAGATCTCTCACACAGGGTCATTTGGCATGGATATAACTCTTAAAACTAAACTCCTGGCTCCTGCTAGGACAACTGTGTTCCCCAGAGGAGTGTTTTTGTTTCGTTTTGTTGTTTTTTACTGCTCCAACCACTAAACAGTGGGAAGCCCAAAGGGGTTTGAAAGTAAGCCTCCTCCTTGTTTCCCCCTTCCCCCTGCACAGTAGCCGAGCAGGGAGAGGCCCAGCAGCTGGAACAGTCCTGGACTCGGAGAGACAGCCAGGTGAGTCACTCAGGGTTTGTTTGGAAAAATAAGGCCCTTTCCAGGTCTGCAAACAAGCATCCTGGTTAGCTTGTTTTCAGGGGGGTTAGTCAGTGACAGGATGTGAGGGGATGCTAGAGAGCTGGTGCAAGAGATCACTTGGCATGGGGGCACTGAGGAGCTCCCATGCAGGTACCTTGGCATGGGGGGCTAGGGAGGTACCTTGGCATGGGGGGCTAGGGAGCTGACACAGGGGGGGACATCACTCAGAGTTGGAGTGAGGGAGTGCAGGGAGCCAGGGCAGGAGAATCATTTTGTGCATTACCCTTTCAAAAAAACAGGGAAATTATATACTCAAAAAACCTTTGGTTTAAGAGACACATTAAGGCCCTTACAAATTCAATGAGGTTCCAAAAAGTATGGGAATTGTAAGTTAAGACTCCTGTCTTAACTTCTGTGCCATATTAGCATAAATTTGCTGTACAGTCTAACATATTGTGCTCACTTACAACTTAGGGTGTTTTTAAACAAGACATTCCCACTCATGGACACTCACCATCTACATGGGGGAGGTCTCATTTGAATACAGATGCGTGGGGGTGCATGCTTCCATGATGCATGCACTGCCCACCCAATCCATGCATGGCACTCTCTGGGAAAAGCCGGAGTGCCCTGTGTGAGGATGGGGTAGGTGGTGCATGGTCAAGGTAGCTGCACATGGGGGTCACTCATTTGAAGTGCTCCCACACACACAGAGTCCCACCTCACACACCAATCATGGATCCCCACCTCATCTCATTTTATTTTTTTTAAACGTAGGCTCCATGCACCCACATTTTGTCTTGGTCTTTCAACCCCAATCCTCTTCCTCTGAAGGTTGGGGGCAACACTGAAGCTGGGGACAGGAAGTGGTGAGGGGGAAGCAACCCCCTCCTTTCCCTATATCCTTTTATTTGGGTTGAAGGTTGAAGGGTAGGGGGGAAGTGCACAGGGTGAAGAGGTGTTGGGAGGGGTGGAGAGAAGTCCATCCCCTCCTTTAATCCACTAGCCCCCACTCCCCTTGCAGAGAACCCAAGAGTCCTGGGAAAGAAAATGAGCTGTATGTCTGATCGGGAACAGGAGTAAGGGTGTGGGTGGAATGACAAAAAGGAAATGAGGAGGTGGGATAACCAGGAGGGATATGATAGGGAGTGTAACGACAGGGAACCAGCTATGGGAACTAGTTGGAGTGATAGAAGTGCACCCCATGGTATCCCATCACTCTTCTGAATCCCTTCTTTCACTCAGAAACGTGTCATTTTACCTGTTTGTCCTGTCATTCCTCCTATCATTCCACCAGTTCCTGCTGCAACCTATCTTTGTTCCTTCCTGTCATTCTACCCATTGTAGTCACTATCCCTGGTGCCTTACTTATTATTCCACACTCTCTTGCCCCCCCTGCCACCCGCAAATCCCAAAGAGGCACCTCTACTGTATTCTTTCACAGCCACTTAATGGGATCTGTGAATGACAAAATATTTTATTTTCAAATTGGCATTTCTGGTGTCTCCATTCCTTCCAATGAGCATTCCATGTTATTAATTTCAATATGGACCCGACTTTAAATTCTTATTAAACATTTATATAGCACTGTCTCCAGTTTCAATGTTGCCCTGAACCTGCAGAGGAAGAGGACCAAGGCAAAGTGTAGGTGCATGGAGCCTAAGTTGTAAGCAAGCACAATGTGTGAGGCTGTACAATATCATTACTACTTACATGGCACAGAAGTTAAAGCAGGAGCCTTAACTTACCATTTCCATGCTTTTGGAGCATGATTGAATTTGTAAGGGCCTTAACTTTTCTCTAAAACCAAAGGTTTTTTGAGTGTATAATCAAACAATTGTGCATGGAAAGCAGTATGCATACCCCCAAAAATGGCCTCTTTAGGGAAGATTTGTCCCCAGACGTGTGTTGTGAATTGTGTTGCAAGACAGTCATGCAGGCCCACAACTAACTAAAGTAAAATGGTTATTTGTTTATTTATTACATTTATATCCTGCCCTTCCCTGAAGGCTCAGGGAAACTCACAAAAATATAAAATACAATATAAAAACATTTAAAATACAATCTTCCCCAATACCCAACCCACTCCCACCCTCCAACAACCTCCCACATAATCCCTATCCCTATCCCCCAGCCCATCCTCCCCCTTAAATTAACCCCTCCCCCTCCCAATTCAATCCCCACTGCCAAAAATCAGATGGAACAGAATGGTCTTGCATTGCCTCTGGAAAGCCACTAGGCTTGAACACAAGCAGACCTCCTGGGGAAAGGAGTTCCATAACAAAGGTGCGACAGCTGAGAACTCCCTCCTCATCGTTGAGACCCGGCGAAAAACCAAAGTCTCCAGGAAGGTGCCCCCAGATGATCACAGAGTCCACGACATGACACAGGGAGCCAGACGATCCCTCAGATGGATGGGGCCTAGGCCACTTAGGGCTTTAAAGGTCAAAAACAACACCTTGAATGGGGCCCGGAAGACTATGGACAGTCAGTGCAGCAAACAGAAATACTTGGAAGCATTAAACTAAATTTCCAGCACAAAATAAATCCAAAGAATAATCCTACCTCCAGTGTATGAGAATAGGTGCAATAAAGAGGCAGCCGCTCTGTCAATTTGATGCTACCTGTTAGCTGCACATTTAATTTATCCTTGCAGCCTTACAAAAAAAATAGCACGGGAAAGTTAGTGGGTAAAAACAGATGAGATGGTGGCAAGGCGGCTCCCCAGCCCGCCCCAGGGTCAGCCATGGCAGCCATCACTCTGCGGGTTGGCAGAGAGAGTGCTGTTCACACCACCAGCCCTTAACACAGGTATGGGAGCTGCTGGCACAGGCCCTTCCACACCCCAGGAACTCTTTACATGGGACAGGACTCCCGGGCTAATGCATTGCAACAGGATTGGGTCCTGGGAAGAGCTGCTATCAAAAGGCTGATGGGGGGTGCTTCTCTCGCCCCCGCCCCTCTATCAGCTGTTTGGTGCATGCACCCAGCCCACCAAACACCTGATGGGGATGCTCCTGCGGGAAGCACAAGTCAGCTTTTCAAAGTGACAAGGAGCCCCCCGGCAGCTGCTGTGGGACCGGCTCCTGGTCACTTAGGAAGTCCAGGTGCCTCTCAGAGGCACTGGAGTGGGAGAAGGGGCAACTGGACTTTGAAAGTGACTGGGAACCACCCTGTAGCAGCAGCCCAGCTCCTTGTCACTTTCAAAGGCCCCATTCACCTTCCAGCGCCTCCCAACTGGGAAAGGGAGAAGGGGTGCCTGGACTCGACTTTCCAAGTGATGGAAGCCAGCCCTGCAGCAGCTGCCTAGGGGACTCCCTGTCACTTGGAAAGACTGGCTGCCATTTCCCTCAGAAGCACCCCTCTCAGCTGTTTGGTGGGCCAGATGCATGCACCAAACAGCCAATGGGGGGGGGAGGCCAGGAGCACCCTCCCCATCAGCTGTTTGGATGCTGGCTGCGCACATCAAAGGAAAAATCTTACTAGGAAAAATCTTACCAGGCTGTGGGAATTATAGCAAGTATAACTAATCTGTATCTACACAAATTCTCCAACTACTTTTCCTCATGGGGACATACCCTATCATCAAAACTGGATACATTTTAATGCCTATTTCAGAGGTTCCCAAATTATAGGGCGGGACCCCAATTGGGGTCACACCACCTGTGGATGGGATTACAACCCATCTGATACACAATATACTTTGCATGTCTTTGTTGCTGTCTAGGGTCATGAAATTATATAGTTTCAAAAAGAGATCGCATAAGCAACATTTTGGAAACCGCTGCTCTCTCATATTTTTTGTAAACAAAATATATAGATCACAGTGGAAATGGAATGGCTCACGCATACATTCAAACACAAAAGTCATATACCCTTCAGCAATTTGAGTCCCATTTCTAAACCTTTTGTCCTCAGTAGCTAAAAGACATGTAAAAGCCCTGATATGGCTGGGAATAGAGAGAGAGTGTTAAAATCTATCTCTTGTATTGCCACTGTAATGTGATGTGTCTGGAGTCTTTCCTTGGGGCTAAAGTGGCCAAAGATGTTATTGCTTTGGCTGACAATGTTAACTTACGTTACCTTAATTATAAACATTTTTTTTTAAATAATTAAAATAAAATATAACTAAATCACTGTCTCCAGTCTGCTTGGCTCTGTAGACTTTCAGTCTCTGCTATGCTGACTGGACCTCTCCTGCTCTGGATATTATCCTCCGGTCCTGGCTCAAATCCATCCACTCAGGAAGAGCAACTAACACAGGACAGACGATTAACAGGCACTCTTGTCTTTGGCCTCCCTTTTTATTTCTGCATCAGAGCAGCAGGACCCCCCTGGCAGTCCTTTTTCCACCAAACCCCAGGGATCTTTCTCAGAACTCCCAGCAGCAGTTACTGTCACTTCCCAAGCCCTGAAGTGATGACCCTGCCTGGTTTCTGACCCCCAATCCTCTCTAACTCTCCTGTTCATTCATGCTCTGTGTCTTTCCAGTCCTCACCTCTGTTTAGTGTCTACCCTACCCCCTTAACATTCATCCCCCACTTGTGACTTCTTTTATCATTGCATCCCGCAAGTGCTTTTCTTTATTCTGATCTCACTCCTTTATTATTTATTATTATTATTTTAGCATCAGAAGTGTCTCTTGAGCTGTACAATCAATAGTTATAGACAGTTCTCTACCCCCAAGGGGCTTACAATCTAAGAGACAAGGGATGGGGAGACAGGGGAGAGGTGAACATCAGGAGAAAGAACCACTCTCTCTTACGAAGGACAGAAACTAATGACAAATGCAAAATTATATTAAAAGCAAGGTCAGCCTTAGAATTTGTGGGGCCCAGGGCAAAAATAAAACGCAGGGCCTCTCTATAATCCTGCCTCCATGCCCCCACCACTTTTAACTTATTATTATTATTATTAACAAACATTTATATAGCGCCAGCAGTGTACCTGGCACTTTACAAAGTAATAAAATAGACACGGTCCCTGCCCCTAGGGCTTACAATCTGAGAGACAGGAGCTGGGGGAGAGACTTAGGAAGGGGAACAGAGGGAGAGACAAGGGGTCTAACATTCATGAAGATGCGAGGTCTCAGGTGCATGTACTTGGCTTGGTTACAATGAGAATGACAGCAGGCAGGTCCATGTGGCAAGGATAAGGAAAAACAGACCGTAGTTATAGGAAATAGTGGCTCAGCAGGATAAAGAGTCAGACAGAGCAGAGCAAAAGAGGTGAGGGAGAGACAAGGGGTCTAACATTCATGAAGATGCGAGGTCTCAAGTGCACGTACTTGGCTTGGTTACAATTAGAATGACAACAGGCAGGTCCATGTGGCAAGGATAAGGGTAAAACTATTGGCAGTCTGGTGTTTGCTTACAAAAACAAAGACGTGTTGTAAGTTTTTGTACACACATGCACACGCTTCTGGTGGTGGGATTCAGGGATTGGTGATTTACTGAGAGGAAGGGCCTTGCAGGAAGCAGCCTCCCTGGGAGCTAGAGTCATGGGTAGGAAGAAGACCCTCCAGAAATGGCCCATCCTGGGGCCTCAGGAGCACTTGACATGAGGCTACCAGGACTGGCCTCTCTGCGGGGCCTCCTCTGACAGTGGGGCCCAGGCCATTAGTCACTACTGGCCCTGCTTCAGGCCAGCCCTGACTGAAAGTGCCTCCTTCTGTCTGTCTTACTCTCATAAGAATGTCCACGGAATCCAATGAGACTACGGCTGCTTTTCAACGATCACGCTGTGCGCTCGCACGGGGTTTCAAAAGCCCCGCGAGGAGCGATTACACGTGACGCCGCCAGCAATCACGCGCCTGATATGGCGCCGCGCATTCTTTTCAAGCCGCAAACTGACCGGGAGCCTGATCGAGGTAGGTCATTTGCGGCTTGAAAAGAATGCGCGGCACCGTATCAGGTGCACAATTGCCGGTGGCGTCACGTGTAATCGCTCCACGCGAGTGCACAGCGTGATCGTCTAAAAGCGGTCTACTTCTGTGAATAAGTGCTTGTCCAGCATGAGTGAAGATGGCATAGTTAGATCAAAAATGTTGCAACTTTACTCAATTGAACATTAACAGGTAACACATAAAAGCAAAGTGGCCAATACTGGTAAATATGTATGTAAGGCCTAAGTAGGTTAGTAGACCCCATTCATCCTATGAGAGCCATGGGAATCTGAGCATATTGCCCTGTGAGAAAATTGCCATGTATGATACTTCGGTGTTCTCTTCAATATGCGTTGTTTAAATAGCATGCTGGTAGGCACCTTAGAAAGCCTAAGAGAGCATAGGTGCTTCTGTGGAGAAACTCTGTCAAGACAATTCGCTGTACACAGACCATGTTCTGACAAACAGTTAATGTGATGCAGTTGGGCCTTACTTCTGTTTTGTTCCTGCAGTGTTCACGCGAACAGAGCTCTAAATTGATGTTATTTGAAAGGAGGAAGAGAAGCGTGTACTCCTGAAATCAGCTGTACACACTCCCCCTCAGTTTGTATTTTGAAATAACTGTTCATGTAGACGCTGATCAGTGTCAGGGGGGCAAGCAGGGTTCAGTGATCATTACATTCCAGCTAGGGGGGAAACTGACATAGCACTTCTTTGGTTTACGCTGTTCATCTGAATACTACCAAAGTGAAGTCATTACTTCAGTTTAATTCACTTGAAGTAGCGAGTTCAGTTTACCTCTGTTCATCAGAATGCGGCCTGAGGGCACTTTTAAATGAGACAAAATTCCCAGCTGATCCTTTAAACAGCCACCTTTCTTCCGGTTTGTTTAAATGCGTCACGCGGTTTGCAGCCGTGTCTTTCGCGCGCCACACCGGCCCTGGAATACTTCCCCCTCACATCCGCATCAGCCAGCTGCCATCTTTCAAGGTAGTGAGACGGCTTTTGCGAGCGCTCGTTTAAAAGCACCCTAAGAGCCATAATACTGTGGGCGGGGCCAGGATCTGATGGGGCAGGGAGGTCAGTAGCCACAGGCCTCACGCTACAAATCCAGCCCAGTTCTGTTCAGCTACCTTGAAGCTGAGCAGGGCTGCCTCAGCACTTGCTTTGTGTTGGGAGGCAAAATCTTTCAACAACTTATTTGAAAGTTGTTGAAAGTGGGGATCTCCCCGCTTCCCACATCCAACCCTTCCCCCTTTAATGTCTTAAACATCACACACACTTTGCCCCTTCATCTCTCTTCTTCTGTCTCTCTGTCTACCTCTTGCTTTGCCCTGAGCCCCACAAATTCTAAGTCTGACCCCAACTGGGGGGGATTAAGTGTTTGGATCCCAAACCATTGCTGACAAGGATACATGGCCCCAAGCGCTGCTACTGGCATGCAAGACAGAGCAGAAAGGAGTCAGTCCCATTTGCCTTTTATGAACAGTGCTGAACTAAATAGGCAGCCAGTTCCCAGGCTCAGGAGGCACTGGAATTGAACAACAGCCTCTTATTGAAGGGAGAGTGCCCTTGCCGGCAGATGGTGAGTTGCAACCCATCAATACAGTGACTTCTCAGTCTCCATTCCATCTATTAAGCACTGATATAACCGACACAACTTCCTGCTGCCAAGCTAGTCTATAATCACAGACTGCTGTATCAGACTGTATTACTAATAATGCAGATAAGGGGTTATTGTTTTTTTTTAATAGTTGGGCTAAATCGCTAGGGCTCGTGTTACCAAATTATTTGAGTCAACAGACCATTTTCAACCTCTAATGTTTCTTGTTGGTCACTCACAATCACTATGCAGTTGCTGGGATAGTATTGGCCTCCTGGCACATGCCCACTGTGGGCTGCCTGCGCAAGATGAGCAGCTTCATTCCCCACTAACACTGTGTCCTCTGGCCCCCAGAGTTGTCCGCAATGCCAGTAGAGATCAAAGCCTGCTTTGCAGTAGAGGTGTCCAGCTGTGAATCACTTACCACACAGACCATGGCTTGGGAACCACTGTCCCATGCTAAAACTCTTGATTCATTTATTTTGTGTTACACCAGTGATTATGTTAGCCTGCTTTATTTATCTTGACAACATTCCTTTAGCATCTTCTGAGGATTCCTGTTAATCGATTCGTGGGAATTGCATCTGTAAGAAAAACTGTGGCTTCTCATATAACTTAATTGAAAATGCATGCACAACATTTTACCCTCTAGGGCTTATGTGAAACTTCATGGCTGTTGCTCCCATCTACCTGAAAGCAAAATTTGTCGTGGACGTTAACTTTTGGCTCCACTCTGTTAGTTTTAGGAAAAGCTAATGTTGGGCAAAGTCAATTCAGGTCAGTGTTTAAGACCTACTTCCCAAAGTTAAACCACACCAAACTGGAGAGGTAATGCAGTGGTTGTATTTGGACCAAAGGTGTCTCTGTGGATTAGTTATGCCTCAGTTATATTTGATTTTTGCATAAACCACAGGAGGAAACTGCATTATCTGCTTTCACACATATCGGGTGCAGCCACATGAGCTGCGGGGGCCTAATCCCTGTGTGACTCCATGGCAGGAAAGTGCAGCACCACACTGCCGGACCAGGGTAGGGAGCTGGGCAGACAGGTGGCACCCCTCTGCGGAGCAGCTGAACTGCTGTTGAAGCTCCCACCACCATGGCTGGGGTGGGCCAAGGCACCAGCCACATGAGTGGGCACCCGGCCTGACTAAATTCCCGCCCCCAGCCATGACGTGGGAGAGCATGACAAGCGACAACGCCCACTAATCAAAGCCCTGCCACGAACCTCACCACACTGTGGGGCATAAGGGGCCTTGGCACACAGGCAGCCACTCCTTGGACAGCCTTACCACATATGGAGTAAGGATGCAACACATGCATCCTCAGACTTTTCCCAAGGACGCAGCTCTTAGCAGCTAGCTGGCCCCCCTGTCCCGGGACGGGTGAAACGTCTGGCGGCCGGGCAGCTGGGTCCATGATATGCTGCATCACGAGGCCCGGCTGCCCAGACTGGGTTAAGGCTATGCAAGGCATGGTAGCCTTCCCAGGATGTCTCATGTGTCTGCCCCCTTTATATGCGTTTTGAAATGTTTTGCTTAGTTTAGTTATTACTAGTTTAGTAGTCAAAACCATTAGGCATTGTATAGAAAGAGTAGGTGGTTACAGCCAGACATTGTGACACAGGTTCCATTAAATATCAGTTTGATGGCAGGGACAGAAAATAAGATACAGAAAAGTTTTGTTCCAGTGACAAGGTAAAAAAAAGTTTAGAAATAAATTTTAAGTGACTTAAATGGTATGGACTTTTATGATTGGTTGACCTTTGTGCAGAATTCCTATTATTGGTGGATGTATGGATCCAACCTAGCTGAAACAGTATAAAACCCATCTGCAAGCCCAAGCATACCTCTCATGTGTCCTGAGTTAACCCCTCTTTTGTTATCCATCTGGCAGTCATGGGAAACTGCTGCAGAGTCTCTTTGAAGGGAGGGGTGATAGACAGCAATTTGCAAGCAATCAGTGGGACAAATCAGGGATTTTAAAGCAGGGATGTCTTGGAAAATCTTGAACACTTGAGAGGTATGAGCCCAAGTTAGAATCCTGATGCTAACTAGACTACACACAGGCCATATTCTGGAGCAACCAAGACATCTTTCCTCATTTCTCTCTGTGTGTCTCTCACTTTTTCATACTCCAAAACCTTTAAGATTGCACAATGAACTCTGTTATTTTACATTTCTAAGAATCTGTTATTCTGGAAATTTGTAAGAAAGAATTGATGATTTGGACAAAAAGTCAATTTGTTTTTGTACTTTATAAGTTTTGGTCTTGATTGAAAACCACAACATATTTTATGATTTTTCCTTCCATTTAAACAAAACATATAATGCTTCAGTGTATGGACTCTTTCCTAGGGCTCTAGTAGCTGCTTTGAAATGAACCAGGCAAACCACAACTTAGCCTTAAATTTGTAACTGTTCCAAAACAAATTTCAGATGGCTATGGTGTGAAACACTGAGTTCCATTTATCACTGGCTGGTTCACAGCAGAGAGATTTGCTGAGTTGATAGATGGTGGTGAGGGGACAGGGATAATCTGCCATCCACTGAAGTCAATGGTTCAGCTCTCATTGACTCTAATGGTAGACTAGAGGATTGAACCCTAAGCATTGCAACCGGGTGGGAGAAAGAGAGAGGAAGATGCAAGCTGATCATTACCAAGCAAAGAAGATGGATCCATTAGTTCTGTGCCTAGGCAAGCCGCCTGACATGCAACATTTCACTTGGCTACAATTAACCCAGTTTGTTGCTGACCTTGGCAGCATGACATAGATAACAACAATTTGTCTTCCAGTCTTTATCTGATGAACCCAGAAAAATGCTGCCATCCTGAAAAACCAGAAACAATGTTATCCAATATCCACTGCCTTATTTGCACAATAAATGAAAGGTAAATTCTACCCTCACTTAACATTTGAGGTCCCCTACAGGTATGTCCTTCTCACAGTATGGAAGCAGAAGCAGGCCAGGGGTTTTAATTTTTATACTTTGGTTTTTTTTACACCAATGACCTTTGTATAGAGTCTGTCTTCAAGCTTCTAGTGCTGTAGAGCAGCTGGTAGTGTTTAGTGACCTTCTCCATCAGTAATTTTGTCTTTGGGGGCTTAAAAATGATTTTCTGCATCTTGGCATGTGACTGACTATCCAAACTGTTCCCCTTGAGCTATTGGCTGGCTGTGTACACAAGGCACACCAACAGCACAGATGCAGAGGCTGAGAATAGTTTCTTCACAGCAGTGCTAGCATCAGCTTTTAGAGAAAGCAGAATGAATAGATCCGATTTATCCTTAAATCACTGGCCTTAATAGGAGATGTATGCTTGGAGGGAGGGCAGAATTTGGCCCCTTCTGTTTAGTCATCACTGTGATGGAGAGATGCTAAATCAGGGATTGGAACCTTTTCCTTCTCGGAGCAATAGTACAAGCTCAAAAGGCCACATAGAAGTTGGGGGCAGGAGTGTTTCAGGCGTGTGCTCAGGCAGAGGAGGGTCCAGATGATAGATGTACACCATGAACCTGCCCCTTGTCCGCATGTCCCTATCTTTGCTCCTTTACCCTGAACTCAGTCTTTCCAGCGCTTGGGGATAGGAACTGGATCCAAGAACTAGAAAGGGGCCCAAATTCTCTGTGCTTTTGATTAGAGGTGCCTGCTTTCTCTTCCCTCTGCTGAGCTTGGAATGAGGGAAGTCCGAGAAGAATTGAATCCTTCCTTCCCTTCTATAAGACATGAATCAGGGGCAATATTGCTTTATGGCTCTTCCAGCAGTCAGAAGAATTTAGCTGTAACCATTGCCAGCATGTTTTTTCTCTGTGGAGACAGTGGTCAGTGTGGACCCATCTAACTGCTACTACACCCCCGTTCCCATCCTACCTTCTCCAACTTCCATTCCAGCCTGTGGTCTGTTCTACCAAAGAGACACCATAATTTTTTTCTGTGCTACTAAGCAGCAAAACAAAGCATCATTTCCATGTAGGTGAATCTTGCACAGCTGTGGAAGGAGAGGTGCATTTTGCCCCTTAGTGCTTTCCAGGCCATACCTGCATGGGAAGCAGGAGAGAAAAGTAAAAACTCCTTTCAGGAAACTAGTTTGTTTAAATCCACCAGGATGTTGCTTCAATCATCTTCTGACTGATGGTGCGTTGCCTACCAAACGAGTGTGTCTCTAATTATGTAAATTGCAAATACTGGGCCTGACTTGTCACTGTGTTACCAGGGTTTTTTGCCAGTGTGAATCTATGTGACATTCCCGTAAAATCATCTGTATTTATTACACACACACACACACCTTTTTGAACTAGAATGTGGCATAACCTCTTGAGGGGAGAGCTGGAGGCAGGGACATAGGTACCATGGAGTGAGGAGGCTCACTGGAGCCCAAACACTGGACTCTAGGGGAGCCCTCTGTAAGCATCCTGAGCACTGCTAGGAAATTTTCAGAGTGGGCAGAGGAGGGAGTGGGACCAACCACCCACTCTGCCTCAAAAAACTCTGAAAATTTTCTACTGGAACTCAGGCCATTTACAAGAAAGGGCCCCACCAAGAAGAAAGTTTTCACAGCGGGTAGAGTGCTGGCCCCACCAACTCTTAAAACCTCCTTCCTGGTGGGGCTGCAGTCATGCCAAGGAATCTCACTGGGAGGCAGGGCAGCACCACTACCTTTGCGGGGGGAGGGAGAGGCTAGATGGGAGTCTTGGGAGGGCTGTCACTTAGAAAAACACCACCTCCTTGGAGGAGGGAGGGCCCATAATTGAGACATGAGCCTGAGCTAGCCACAGCCTTGCTAGGCCATGACTGGAGACCTCCTTCTTGGGATATACCATATCTGGAATCAACTTTGCAACATTGGGCTGGATGTTCAGACACGTCTTTCCCATTTCTGTCCTCTCCAGTTGGTCACAGCAGACTCACTGAAGATAGCACCCTGCCGGTCGCTATTAGGTGGCTAATGTTCAGGTTAATATTTCTAAGCATGGAGACCTAATATTTTAATGGGCACCATAGCCTCTTACTAATGGGTTAAGTCATACCCTGGCAGGTTCTTACAGCACACACTGTGTTTTGCAATACAGTAGCTCATGGAACTGGTTCTGTGGTAGCTCTGTATGAAGTAGGAATCCCAAGAAACGGTCGTGACTTGGCTTGGCAACATTCAATAGAGGGATCGCTAGCAATTTTGTTTAAGTTCTTGGCAAGTATCTCACTGGGGTAGGAGTGTCTGATTAACAGTCACAACAAAACCCCATGTTGAGAGAGGACTCGTGGTAAATATCTCCCCAAGGGATTTCATGAGGACCATGTCAGTTACTTTGCTCTAGGCAATGTTATGTATATTTTTATCAGATGAACATTTTGAAGGAGAGTGGGGTGGCTAGAAATGCTAATTCTTCAACCAGAGGTGGGACTGATGGGGTATTCTGGTGCCTGACTACTGAGTCCTGCATATATGCTCATGCTCAGGGCCTAACTGATCACCAGATTAGGGGTTGGGAAGGAATTTTCCCCCAGATCAGATTGGCAGTTGACTCTGAGGGTTTGTTGTTTTTGTTTTGCCTTTCCCTACAGCATGGTGTGTTTGAGACGTCTGGATTTTTCTTTTATAAGTCTGTTATTTCAGGCATCGGTGTACTCTGATCACTCCCAATGTATAGGTTGTTTCCTGTTGTTGGATCTTTCTACGTGACAATCTGGGTATAGTGAATCCTGCACTGGTGCAGGGGATTAGGCTAGATGGCCCTTAACGTCCTTCCAGTCTTCTGACTTGATGACTAAATTTAATAGTTTGCAGTAGCACAAAGTACAATTGGGTGAAATTTCTGCTTTTAATATTTTTAGATGGCCCCTTCTAAAGGTTTTGAAGAGTGGCTATTCTAGCAGCCAGGGGATGCCTGGGTAGCAGTCAGGGGTTGTCTGATCACCTAAATCTGAGGTGCTGTGTGTGAGGAATGCGGCATGGCTGCATACTGGGGTTTTTTTTGGGGGGAGGGGTTCTCCTATCCCAGTGTTGCTGGATTTTAAGATGCTTCTTGCTATTGGTCCTGACTTTTCTTCCTTGCATGCATTTGCATTTTAATCTGATGAAAATTGCCCATTTGATGTAACCCATGTGTAAATTTCAAAAGACTGGTTATCTTGGTTTCTTCCAGAGGCTTATGTACACATCATTACTAACAAGGCTTTCTGCTTCCAATTCCTCCTCCCAAAAGAGATTGAATTCCAGTACATTCTTCTTTATCCTTCCAAGGCATGAACATAACGAGATTGTAATGGCTGCTGCGTTTCACATTTTTGTGCTCTGTCCCCAGTGGTCTAAGCATCTGTAGGTTTGAAGGCATTTACAGTCATAGCCTTTGAATTCAGAATAAATCAGATGAGACTAGAGCTAAACAGGACAGAGCATTTAATAAGATAGATGGCGTACATCTGAACTTACACTTAATAGATGGAGCTGGCAGAGCCAATGAATGCAAAGCCTCATGGATCTGACTTTTTCAGAATGTAAGCATTAATAATAATAATGTGACCTGAATGCAGAAAGGAAGTTTATAGAGGGAGGTAGAGATCAAATGACACTTTTTTTCCTGATTTTTTTTTTTAGAGAGATGATGAAATATTGTCCTCACCAAGCACTTCAGAACCCACCACCCACCCCAAAGATAATGTTATCCTGTCTCTCATCTGTCACTAGGGCCCTACAGGTTACCCCTCTGGGTATGGAAGTAGCAGTCCACTTTGCAAGCATTCATATGAACACAGAAAAGTTACCCATGGGAACCAGCCCATGGGTAAGTGATCATGTGATCAGCCAGGTGTTAAATGACTTAACCCACACAATTAACATTCTTTATCTGTTCGCACAATCACTTACCCCTAGAGAGAAGCTATTAGTGACATTTCTAGCCACTGGCTGAGGGGGCTGAGACCCCAGATGTTTGAGAAAAAGCCCTGGATCTTCCTAGCCAAACATGACTTCCCTCCTGCTTCTGATTCTGCTGCTACTTCAGTCAGAGGAGCAGTAGCAGGGATGGGGCAGTGGCACTGGGAGCTGATGCCCATGGGTACATTAGGGGCACTTGCCAACTCTTTAATTTATGATTCTAGACTTGAAACTAAAATAAGGGTTTCTGGCCTGTCCCCATCCCCTGTCAAGTGTCATGACATCACAACACTCTGGAGGGGGCGTGGCCACATCAGAAAGGAGTGGAGAGTCCCTTTCCAATCCCTGCCCCCTTTCCACTGTGACCCTGCCTCTTTAGAGTGCTGTGATTTAATGTGTGTTTTTTAATGAGCAATGTGATTTGGGGGGTGGGTGGGTGTCTGTGGCTACCAAGTGGCACTGCCGCAGAACACCCGTGCAGGTGGAATGGCGGGGAGCGCTTCAAACAGGCGGCTTCCAGTGTGGCTACCAGGGCCACAGAAGCAGCCACCATACATTTGGCTGGCCCAGCATGGAGAACTCTGGATTTCCCCAGCAGTCCTGCACACGTGGCCGTGAGTGGGTGCTCTGTAGCTACCAGGAGCGCGCATCTGGCCGCTCCACCTTCAAACGGGCAGGCAGCTCCATGGCTCTTGGGTGGCTACGCAGAGTCGTATCTCATCTGAAAACACCCAAGGATTCTCATGAGGGATGTTGCCATGCCAGAAAGGGGCGTGCTCACAGTAGAAAGGGGGCGGGGATTGGAAAGGGTCTCTCCACTCCTTTCTGATGTGGCCACGCCCCCTCCCGAGTGTTGCGATGTCATGACACTTGGCAAGGGATGGGGACAGGTCAGAAACTCTTATTTTAGTTTCCAATCTAGAATCATAAATTGAAGACTTGGAAGGATCCTCAAGGGTCTCCTAGTCCACCCCACTCTGCTGAGGCAGATACCAGATGGAATTTGAACCCCGGTCTCTAAGTCCAACACTTTATCCACTAGGCTACACAATGAAGCTTACACCTATTACTAATTAACTGAAGGTCGCCTGAAATAAAGTGTCCTCATAGCAGCTTGAACTGATTTATAACTAAATCGGTTTAAATCCACAGCTCAAGTGAGCACATGAAACTTTCTTGTGTAGACAAGAAAAGAGTGTTGACTTTTTTTAAAAAAGGGGGGGAGGGTTAGAAATGAAAATGTCTACCACATAGGAAGAATGAGCTAGTAGACAGGCCTCTGGTCTGTAGCGTTGCCACCTTAGGTATATTTTTCCAGGTCACTTATGAAAAATGCAAGTTGCAGGGCCTGCATTGGCACCTATGGCACCCAATGCAGGCCCTGCAACATGTATCCTTCATAAATGACCTCAGAAAATATACATAGGTGGAAACATGCATTTTTCATAAGTGGCCTGGAAAAATATACCTAAGGTAGCCACCCCTACTGGTCTGAGACTCAACAAGCCTGCCTTAATAATTCCCAAGCTCAGCCGGAGAGTTCCTGTGTGACCTTTAGCAAGTCACCGCCCCATCTTCAGACTGGAGAAACACTCCCCTTCTTTACAGAAAGCCCAGTTGTGACTGTGATGATGAGGTGCATGTAAGTAGGTGGAAACTTTGGCCGTAAGGGGCCAAACGGCTGGAATTTGTGCATGGGGTTTAATTTGTTTCTGAAACAGCTGCTTTAATTACCCATAATGCTTAATTCACCTTGAGGAATATTTAACCAATAATCTCCAGCTTTAAAGCTTTGTGCTGTTTGCTAATGACAGTTCCCAGCATTGGTTTTAAAAAAACAAATGTTTCCAAAAAAGAACAGCTGCTCTCTTCGGAGTCCCTCATGCCACTGAAGCTCTTGTTGTTATCATCCTCTCATCCTCTGGAGTCCTTCACAAAGAACATTGCTTCCAGGTCTTCTAAAATATTTATATGGAAGGGGGGGGAAACTTGCTTTTTTTAGCAACCCTTTTAAACCAATGATGCATTGATAATAGCAGTCATGGGGAAACTGTTTCAGGTGAGTAATAATCCTGAACTCTGCATCCCTAATTCCAAGCATTCCTGAATGTTGGCAACATTTGGATCCAGAGTCTGAGGTTCAAATGTTGTCGGAATTTAGGTCCTAGAGTCATTTTTGTTTCAGATAAAATAAATAAAGCAGAACCTGGAAATAAAGCGTTATTTGGAATTCAGAAATGCATGGATTCTCTCATATCTCTGCAGTTCCTGGTTGCTGAGTTAAGTGGCTTGAGAAGGGATGTTTTCCCTCTTGGGAATCCAGATGGTCTTTCCACTCAATTGCTTGTGCTTTTATTTGTTGTTGTTTGTTTATTGCATAGTCATGTGGCCATTGCAGGACCATATATATAAAATACAAACCACAGACAACATATAATACAATCCAACACAGTGATAAAACCCCTGAATAAAATATGCTAACAACTTCAGCAAAACCAGAAAATTTATATAGGGCACTAATCAAGTTTGAATAAGCTGTAAGCGAATTTTAACAAAAATTTATCTACTGAAATTATTATTTAAAATTCTTACTTAGTAAGCATTTAATTTTGCATGCCCATAGGATCAATGCAAAACAGGCTAATTCCACCATTACACAAACCCTAAAATAAACATAGACATAATCATACAAATCAACTACAAAACTAGCCCCATAACAGGGGGAGACAAAACAATTTATATTTAAAATAGGAATAAGTGCATCGTTTTAACTGAGCCAGACCATATGTGCAACAAAATTCTAACCCTAATTAGGTTTTATCGGGTTTTATTTGTGTTACATAGGCCCTTTTTACAAGGGTGTCAGCCACGCATGAACATCCAGAAATCCCACTGCAGGTGGATGTGTGCGCCTGCATGCCTGCATGCTCCCACACACACCCATCTACACCCACCTCTACCCATTCCCCATGCACGGAGCAACCGGCGAAAACGGCGGTTGCTCCATGTGTGTTGATGGGTGGAGGTGGGTGTAGATGGGTGTTTGCCCATCTACAACTTCCCTCCCACCCATCGCACGCGGAATGCAACGCACACTGACTCCACTTTGCCGTGGCTCCATGGACTTCAATCAAAATCAGAGGCACCCAAGTCTGTAAGGCATTGCACAAAGATGTGGCAAGAAACAGTTCCTAATTTGCAGAGATTACAGTATCAATCAACAAGGCAGCAAAAGAGTGCTAAGGGAAATGGAGCCACATGGTGAAAACAGATATAACACTAACTCTACATTAACACCATTTTAACATTTCTTATTCATGTTGCAGGGCTGGATTGGTGCCTTATGCAGCCCTGCAACATGCATAATTTAAAGTGGCATTAACGTTATGTCTGTTTTCACCCAAAGAGGAGTTAAAGTGATTTGCATAGGGTAATTCATCAAGTTAGTGGAAGAGCCAAGATTAGTGTGTAGATTTCCACAGCCTGGTCCTGTGCCCTCTGGCAGATGACATTGCCCCTTTCAGGCCCAGTTCTGCTCTCAGTTACATGAACATAAATCTCATTGCAAGCACAAAGGGTGTGTAGATGGTAGCTTGGCCCCTTTGATATTTTTTTCCTTTTCCCAGCTGTTAGTAGAAAATATTGGAGAGAATCTGAGCTGCTCAATTTGGGTAGGTTTTAAAATAGGCACAGGATGTGCTGGATGCCTTCCCCATACAGACTTGCCATCCAAGACTCTTTTTAGGGATACTGATTCTAGTTAATATACAGCAGAGGGTAGGGGCAGGAAAAGTTCCCAAACCCAAGAGCCACATACCAACATGTTCATATCAATGAGAGCCACAACATGCATTACATCAATCATGGCTTCTCGTCCCAATCCTAGGGATGGGGCAGCTCTGTTCCCCCAGCTCCCTCCACACATCACAGCTCTGGCTCCCATGTCCGGTGGGTTCCGGCAGAAGCAAGAGCAGCACAAGGCATGTTCCCATGGCCTGCATGAGGCTCTGGAAACCAAAACCATCGCTTGGTTTCTCTTGCCCCAAGGCAACCACTTCTAGCGAGAGCCTCAGCACAGGTGCCCAAGAGCCACATGCAGCTCCCCCTGAGCCACCATTTCCCCACCTCTGGTGTAGGGATCGGGCTCTCTGGAGGAAGAGTCATGGATCAGAGTTGGAGAGATGTTTGTAAGTGGACCCACATGTGTGTGCGATTTCCATTTCCATGGTTGTGCGTGTTTGGGTTTCCTTCTATGGCTCGCTTGAAAAACATTGGTTTCTGTTTCATAGCCACCTTTTAATTGTAGAACAACTTTCTTTTATCTATCCAGAGGCATTGACCTGCAAGACTTCCTTTTTAATAATGCACCACATAAGTTTGGTTATGGTTGGTGAAGATCAGTGCTTCTCAAACTTTTTTGAACCAGTCCCCCCACCCCCCCTTCTGTTCGAAGTTGTTGCTGGTAGTTGAGATTCCTCCCCCACCACATATTCTTTGCTCTTTCTCCCTCTTCTCTCACTGTCCTGTTGCTTCCCCTCTCTCCCATTAGTTTTCTCCCCCTTGCCACTCCATTATTTTGGAGATTCTCCCTAACTCAGAGTGGAGTTAGGTATTTTCCAGCTGTGTCCTTTCCATGCCCCCTCCAGAATACCTACAGTGCACACACACACCCCGTTTGAGAACCACTGGTTTAGGTATGAGTAGCACTGTACGCTAAGGAAATGTTCTTAAAGTGTGTGGGGGGGAGGGGGGACAGCGGGATAAGCATCTTCAAAAGAACTGAAATACAAAACCTGAGAGAAAATAAGATCAGAGCAGGCACAAAAGCCACTATCCTATTGTATTGCCCTGTTTTAGTGATGTCACTGTGAAATGGAAGATCTGTGCAAGCCAATATCACTACTGCAGGAGACAGGGGAAGTATTATGCTTCTGGGGACTGTAGCAGATTACTTCTCTTCTGGATCCAGGGGAGAAATGAGGAAGGAGCTGCAACCGTCCTCTGACAGGCTGATTCTGGGATGTTGGCACAGCAGAGACTAAGGGTGTTTTTACATGAACGCTAAGTCCGGGTTTATTTTTCTTATCCCATGCTTAAATGTCTGTTTAAATGAGTTTTCCTGGTATAAGAAGCCCAGGTTTACAATTAATTTATTTATTTATTTTATTTTTATTTTCCAAATTTATACCCCGCCCCTCCTGCAACGCAGCTCGGGGCGGCTTCCAACAATAAAACAATAAAATACAATAAACTCTGTGCTTATAAAACCTCTTTTCAAGGGTTTATTAGTCCTGGATTAAAATAAGTCCATGTTTAGTTCCATGTAAACAATAGGTCCAAGCTGAGCTTAAAATGATCATAGAGAGTGCTAGCAAGATCAGACAGCCTCTCTACCCAGGACCATCTTTATGGTCTCATATGCACACATGAGTGCTGGGTGATCCAATTACACCTGTAATGTAGCCACAACACAAAGTTTAAATAGCAGCGTAAAGTTTAAATAGCAGAAAACACAGTGGAAGTAAACAACGCAATGTACCTCGGGGGCGGGGCTGCGACCAGCGTGCAGCACGTGGCAGCGCTGGGTCGCCTGGCAATGTTGGCATGCGGTTGGGGGCGGAGCCAGCAGATCCAGCACCGCAAACACCTGAGCATGCCAGGGAAGGGCCCCGGCCTGCACTGACGGGAGACGGCGGCGCAGGGTCTTCAGGCGCGCTGCGCCACTCCACACATCTGTGCGCCCAGACAGGCGGGGCCAACTCTAGATAAGGAAAGGCTGGGGACACAGCCAGTGCCAGTGACCAGCAGCGCTGTGAGGAACTGGTCCCCAGCTTGGACTGTATAGAACGTATTTTGGAGTGTGGTAACGTACGTGTGGGTGGGTGTGTAGTGCTTGGTGGAACGATTGAGGATTGATTGCAGTGAGTGTGTGGATCGTGCGAGAGCAGTGTGTCATCGTATGGGACCGTGCCTTGGGCGACCACTTGTGTATTTCGTGGGATTGTACTGCACTCCTATCTTCCCGCTGTGCCTGGGCCCCTCTTAAACCCTCGTTCTGGGGTACACGGGCTTGGGGTTTCCTTTCCCTGTTTCCCTTGGGCTAGCAACCTCCTTCCCTTTACTTGCTCACGCACCCTTCTCCCATCCCTCTGGCCACTGTGTGAGTTCGTGTGGTGGTGTGGGAATATACAAGGGTGATTGCGGTGTGGGATTCTCACACGGAGTGGAAGGGCTCCACACTGGGCATTGCTGTCACTCCCCCCTATGATGATCTGCCCTCTTCCTGTCCAGGAAGCGTAGGGCCTTCTAAGATTCTGAGGGGTTGTTTTCCCCCATTGAGTGTGTATTGCCCCAGGGTACGCAAGGGTGAGTGCTCCCAGGTGGGGATTGTGGGCTTTGCAGGTACGGTTGTTCCTTCCCTTTCCCCCTTCCATAACATAAATGTCCCAGGCTCTTAGCAGAACTAGCAAGATCCACACTTGCTTTATGGGACACACAGAAAGCTGAGGGTTGTAGCATTAGGCCCCCCCATCCTTCAGTCATTTGTGCACAAATTAAATTTTAGGCCCTTTTCACATGGGTGCTCCCCCCAACCGCACATGTGTGCAGTGGGTGGGGGGCGCCTGTGTGAACGCTGCTCGTGGTGCGGATGGGATGGGTGGATGCCTATAGGAATGGTGCCCGCGGTGGGTGGAGGTGCATGCACACTCGCATGCTCCACTCATCTCCACCCATCACCCACACATGGAGTAACAGGAGCAAATGCCTGTTGTTCCATGCATGGAGATGGATGGAGGTGGGTGGAGATGGGTGTGCACCCATGGGAATGGGTGCACACCCACCTCCACCCACTGCGGGCGCACACCCATCCCCCCACCCACCACGGCCTGTTTGAAAAGGGCCTTACACATGTGAGTAACAAGAACCATTCACTCAACAAAAACTACTCATGTGAATGAGATTAGCATTATGTAAGTCTCTGAAATATCAGAGACTTGGAGACAAAATTGGTCTTGCCAAAGTCTCTCTCTCACATTGGCTCACTATGGGTGATTTCAGACGTTACGGGCGCCCGATTCACCACAGTGAATTGCCAGCAGTGGCAAACCGGCTAACCACACCCCGTGGGCAAGACAGGCCCCAAACAGACGTGACAGGAGCGGGACCACAGCAGGGAATCGGACCGGCAGACCACAGCCTGGGGCAGCACAATAGACATCACGCCGATCCTGGGCCGGGGCGTGGTCAAAGCACACGGAAGGCGCCGGGGCAGCTCATCCTGGCTGCTGCTGTGTGCCCTTTAAATCTCCCTCCCTGGCCTGTGTTGTTGCTCATTGCCTGGCAGAGACGCTGCATGCTTTGTCCCTGGCTGGGAATCATGTTGCTTGATTCTGGCCAGTAGTTGCCGTTCAGTCGTTACCTTTTTTTGTTTCCCAGTGGGAATCGCTTTGACTACGCTTTCGGAGATGGTCCGGGCTGGAGCTCCGGAAGCGTGGTTATTTTTGACTCCTGGTGGGTATTGACTGTGGTGAACATCTGGTGCCCCCGAAACAGACGTTCAGGGCGCTTTGGCCCCGCCGCAGGATTGACCATGGTTCGCTGTGGTTGACTGTGATCTCGTAACGTCTGAAAATACCCTTTGTGTTTGTGTTTGTGTGTGTGTGTGTGTGTGTGTGTGTGAGAGAGAGAGAGAGAGAGAGAGAGAGAGAGAGAGAGAGAGAGAGAGAGAGAGCACGCAAATGGGTCTCCTTGAGTTCTAACATTGTGATATCACCTCCTGAATAGCAGTGAATCACAGCTAGAGTGATGGCTGGATTTATCTTTTTTGCAGAATGATTAATCAATTCCTCTGAGGCACGATGTTGACAAAGAAAAGTGTCTTCAATTTGGAAGAATTATTTCCCCTTTCAAATTTGTCAAGGCACCGCTGAGACTTTCTGCACCTCGACATTCAAATACCTTTTCTGCTGAGAAAAGTGATAGTGCTTCTAAAAATTAATTATCTGAAAGATAATTGCATAGGGAAGAGAGTGACCCAAAAGTTCCCCTAAGATCAGAACAATAGGCTCCTCCACTCACTGCTTTTTGTCACCTGTAGGTCTGGTTCAGAGCAAGGGGTGAATACTACTTGTGGACTAAAAGTAAAAGTAAATGTTGATCGCTTTTGTTATTAGAGCTGAAATGAGTACCCGCCAAAATGAGCAAACCTGTCAACTCTGAACAATCCGACCCAAACTAAACAAATTGGGTTACAAGCACTATCCATTCAGTCTTCTATCCATTACCAGTTTTTGTATTTTCGGTTTGTTCCAACCATTCCCCCAGTTTTTACCACTCATTTTCATTGTTCTTGGCGAAAACTAATGGAAAACCAGAAACAGAAGAAATAAACAAACCAAAAGAATGTACCAAAACTGAGAAAGATCGACTGATCAATTTTTTTTATAAATGTAGTTCAGGTTGACTACAACCTGCTCAAAATAACAACAAACAAACCTGTGAGCAATTATTCTGCTATCCATTTCACCTCTACTATTAATTTATTCTAAATTTAAAATCAGTTTCAAGATCTTTCCTATGTGGCTGAACTGGACCAATTGTAAAGTGTGAAACTATGCACTGCTTAGTCCCATTGATGGGAGCTGAGCCATTGACTGAACCAGGGGGGTGGGAATAGGCTAGCCGTGGTAGTTGGTGATTCGATTATTAGGAATGTAGATAGCTGGGTTGCTCGTGGCCGTGAGGACCGCATGGTAACTTGCCTGCCTGGTGCGAAGGTACTGGACCTCACACATTGCCTAAACAGAATTCTAGAGAGTGCTGAAGAGGAGCCAGTTGTCATGGTACATGTGGGTGCCAACGACATAGGAAAAAGTGGCAGGGAGGTTCTGGAGGCTAAATTTAGACTTCTAGGTAGGAGATTGCTACTCTGGAGGTTCTGGACTTGATTCGCAGAAGTGCTCCCAGTTCCATACGCAGGACCCCAGAGGCAGGCTGAGCTCCGGAGTCTCAATGCATGAATGAGACGATGGTGCAGGGAAGAGGGCTTTAGATTCATTAAGAACTGGAGAACCCCTTGGGGAAGGGAGAGCCTATACTGACCTTAACCAAAGGGGAACCCAGCTGCTGGCACTAAATATTAAAAAGGAGATACAGCAGTCTTTAAACTAAAAACTGGGGGAAAGTCAACAGGTGCTGAGCAGCACATGGTTCGGGCTGAGGCACCTACAAAATATGCCATTATTTCAGGGGAATTAGAGTATCCTAATATAGATGAAAGGAAAATCCCCAGAGAGCTTAGGTGGAAATCAGTTTACAACAGTCAAACTCGATTGATCCCCAAATAACTAAAACAGCTACTTACAATAAAGAGATTAAAAATGAAAAGGATACATTTAAGTGTCTATATACAAATGCTAGAAGTCTAAAAAGTAAGATGGAAGAAGTAGAGTGTATTGCGTAAAATGAGGATATAGACATAATAGGAATCTCAGAGACCTGGTGGAATGAGGACAACCAATGGGACACGGTATTACCAGGATATAAAATATATCAAAATGACAGAGTAGATTGACCTGGTGGTGGGTTGGTGCTATATGTAAAAGACAACATTATGTCAAGCAGGATTAATATTGTAATGGAAGCAAACAGTACTACTACTCTGGAATCTCTGTGGATAGAAATTCCATTTATTTATTCATTTATTTAATTCGGTCACATTTATACCTCACTTTTATGCCACAGCACTAAAAGCGGCTATAACAGGGAAGTGTATAGTGGTCGGCCTATACTATCGTCCTCCTGACCAGGACAGTGAGACTGACTGTGAAATGCTAAGGGAAATTAGACAGGCTGCTAAAGTCAGAAACGCAGTAATAATGGGTGATTTCAATTACCCTCACGTTGACTGGGTGAATGTCTCCTCGGGGCAGGATCCAGAGATAAAATGTCTAGATGTTATAAATGACTGCTTCCTGGAGCAGCTCGTCCTGGAACCAACAAGAGAAGGAGCCACTCTGGATCTAGTCCTAAATGGAGTGCAGGATTTAGTGTGAGGGGTAACGGTGCTGGAGCCGCTGGGCAATAGTGATCATAATAAAACCACTGTGGTAACATATAACTTTAGAAAGGGGAACTATGTAAAAATGAGGAAACTAGTTAGAGGGAAACTTAAAGGAGCAGTTGCAAGAACTGAATGTCTACAGGCAGTGTGGAGACTATTTAAAAACACCCTCTTGAAAGCTCAGATTAAATGTATTCCACAAATTAAAAAAGGTAGGAAGAGGACTAAACGTCTGCCTGTGTGGCTAAATGGTGAGGTGAAGGAGGCTATTGGAGCCAAAAAGGCATCCTTTAAAAAATGGATAGAGAGTCCCAATTAGGCATGTGCGAACAGAACGGGGTTTGTATGTTCGGCCGTTCGGCCTGAAAACTTCGTTCGGGTTCGTGAGTTCGGCCCCGCTGAGTTTGGACCCCCCCCCCCCAAGCATTCAGAAAGTTCGGTCCCACCTGGAGGCTTGGGGTGCCTGTGGGGGCATGGCAAGCCATCAGAGACACAGTAGCAGCAGCAGAGACCAGGAAGGCTTGGGGCTTGGCACCCCGGGTTGCCTGGGCAGGTAGGCTCAGCACTTGACCCCTGGGGTTTCCCGTGGGGGCATGGCTGGCCGTCTGAGACCCAGCAGCAGCAGCAGACATTGGATAGCCCGGGCATGGAACCCATGGCACAGGAGAGGCAGCAGAAGCGGACATTGGATTGCTGGGGCACAGAACCCATGGCACAGCAGAGGCAGCATGGCATGAGCAGTGGAAGGCAGGCTGAGGCAGAGTTCAAGGTTGGCAACCAGGGCAGGCAGACAGGCAGCATGGCATGAGAGGCAGTAGGGAAGGCAGTCTGGGACCTTGGCAGGGCACTCAGATAGGCTGGCGAAGAGTGTGCAGAGAGAGAAAGCTGGTTAGATAGGCGGGTCGAGATCATCTAGCCAGAGGCCGGCTGACAGGCTTACAGCTTCCCAGTGCCACCCAGTGTCATGAGGTTAGTCAGATAGGCTGGCTGAGGCCGTCTAGTGAGACAGAGACAGAGACAGAGACAGAGACAGAGAGAGGGGGGGCAGGGCGGGCACCAGGCATTGGGAGGAAGGGACAGCACCTCAGCAGCAGCAGCCCAGATTGAAGAGGAGTTCCGTCCCAAGACTGCCCCTGGCATGGGATGGCATGTGCCACTGCACCATCAATCCATGTCCAGGGGCAGCTCGGGGAATCCCAGCAGCGGAAGGTTGACCTTGATGAAAAGCAACTGCTCCACCAACTTGGCCCCCAGTCTCAGGTGGTGTGGCGAGAAAATGTCCCCCACCATAAAGAACACCCGCTCGCTGGGGACACTCATTGGTGGGCAGGACAACAGACCCTTGGCCTCTTCGGACAGGGCTGGCCATACGTCCCTCTGAGAGCTGTGTTGCCACCATGTTCTGCCCCTCCCATCAGCGCTGTCAGTGGTGCATCACCTGGTGCGGGCCAGAAGGCAGGAGGGGGCCAAAAATCCTCTGTATGGGTGCATTTTAAGTTGGTGCAGGCAGATGATCCCAGGGAGGTGCAGTGCAGTTTGTACCAGAAGGTGATGAAGCGTGGGCAGATGCTCACTAACCTTGGCACAACTGTCATGGCGAGGCACCTCAAGGCATGCTACAGTGCTGGGCTGCTAAGTGGGCAGGCAGGGGCAGTGGATGCCAGTGGCTTCCCAACTGCAGTGGCCAGTCGTCCGCCTCCATCAGTGGGCAAGCATCCTCCTTGAGCAATGAGCAGCTACCTCTAGCAGCAGGAGCGGTATTGCTGCTAGCGGGGAGCAGCAGCAGCAGTCAGTTGAGGCCCAGAAGCGTCTGTGCACCATGGAGGAGCTGGGGTGGGGGCAGCTGCCAAGTCCATTGGCAGCTGCAGGACGTGGAGGGCAGCATGGCTTTCAACTGAAAGCCACGTGCATTTGGGGGGAAATGATTGCGCTCGATGGGCAGCCCTTCTCGGTGGTCGGGGACATGGGGTTTAGGCGCCTGATTGGCTTCCTGGCCCCCCAGTTAAAGCTGCCCTCACGCACCATCCTGAGTCAGCAGGTAGTGCCAGCCTGTACCGGGCTTTAAAGGAGCAGGTGAGGGAGCAGATGGCAGGGGCTGGGGGTGCCACCATCCACTTCACCACCGACCTGTGGTCGAGCAAAAATGCACAGCATGCCTACCTGACAGTGATGGTGCACTGGTGGCAGGACCCAGAGGCAGCATTTGGAAGTGGCAGGAGGGGTCCCGATGCAGGGTATAGGTGGGCCCTGCTTCAGGCGAACATCATGGACAGCCCCCACACTTCTCGGAACATCAAGGCAGCCGTGATCACCATGATGAGGGAGTGGGTTACGCCAGGTGTGTCCTTCACCAAGGGGTGTGTGGTGAGCGACAACGCAGCCAACATATTGAGGGCAGTCCGTGAGGGGGCCTTCACCAGCATCACTTGCACCACACACACCCTTCACCTGGTGGTCAGGGATGCTCTGGGCTTGGGGGAGAAGGGGATTGGGGCAGGCACCCTTAGCTCCCTGATCGAGAGTGGGAGGAACTGGCTAGTTTCTTTAACCGGAGTGTGAAGGGCAGCGACCTCCTCCGGGTGAAGCAGGCAGAGCAAGGTTCCCCAGTGCACCAGCTGGTGCAGGATGTGTCCACCAGGTAGAATTCCACGTTCTTGATGCTCAAGCAGCTTCTTGACCAGAAAGCCACCTTGCATCAGTTTCAACTGGTGACGGACAGTGGGGCACCTCCAGGGTACAATGGGGTGGAATGGGAGATCCTGGCTCACACTGTCTTTGTTCTCAACCATTCCTGGCTGTGACGGAGACCATCAGCTCCTCCACGACCACCATCAGCCAGGTGACCCCTCTGGTCCAGAGTCTCCTCAGGAGGCTGGAGGAGATTCTCCAGGGGCAGGATTGTGGCCCTCAGGGCAAGAAGCTGGTGACTGAGGCAGTTGCCCTGGTGCAGCAGCTGAAGGCAGGGCTGAAGGCACGGT
>QEPC01013002.1:6552960-6565111 GCA_003113815.1 Sphenodon punctatus | reverse complement strand
CCCCCCCCCCCCTCACCCCCACAGGCCTCCCAGCCAGGTTTTTCCCGCCCGAACCCACCCAAACTGGTCTGGGGTTTCTGCATTCAGTTCGGCCGTCCAGTTCGGGTGTCTGAACTGGTTGAGTTTGGGCTGAACTCCGAACATCCGAACCGCTTTCACATATCCCTAGTCCCAATGAGGTAAATAGGGAAGAGCATAAGCGTTGCCAAAGTAGATGTTAATAAGGCAGGCCAAAAAGTAATTTGAGGAGCAACTTGCTAAAGATGCTAAAACTAATAATAAAATCTTTTTCAAGTGCATCAGAAGCAGGAAGCCTGCTAGAGAGTCAGTTGGGCCGTTAGATGACCTGGGGGTGAAAGGGTTGCTTAGGGAGGAAAAGGACATTGCAGAGAAGCTGAATGAGTTCTTTGCTTCCGTCTTCACTGCAGAGGATGTTTGGGAGATACCCACGCCGGAATCTTACTTTGTAGGTGATTAATTGGAAGAGCTGTCACAAATCAACGTGACTCTGGAGGAGGTTCTAGAACAAATGAACAAACTAAATACTAATAAATCACAAGGACCAGATGGCATTCACCCCAGAGTTCTGAAGAAACTCAAATATGAGATTGCAGACCTACTGTTAGTAATTTGTAACCTATCGCTAAAATCTGCTACTGTACCTGAGGACTGGAGGGTGGCAAATGTAACCCTGATATTTAAAAAAGGATCCAGAGGTGATCCTGGAAACTACAGACCAGTAAGCTTGACGTCTGTGCCAGGCAAAATGGTGGAAAGTGGAAACTATAATTAAGAACAGAGTCACTGGGCATGTTGATAAATATGGCTTAATAGGGAAGCATCGACATGGATTTATTTATTTATTTCTAAAACTTATATGCCGCCTCCTCCTGCCTCAGGCATCTCGGGGTGGCTCACAACATTTTAAAACATATTAAAATATGCAATAATCAATTAAAACAATAAATTAAAACCCATCCTTTCCCACCCTAACCCAACCCAATTTAGCAAGGTAAGTCATGCCTTGAATCAGGTTTATAAAATCTTGAGTGGTGTGGAACAAGTAGATAGTAAACTGTTATTTATCCTCTCAAATAGTACTAGAACTAGGGGACACTCCATGAAACTAGCTGCCGGCAGATTTGAAACAAATAGAAGGAAATGCTTCTTCACTCAATGCACAATTAATGCATGGAATTTGTTTCCAGAGGACGTTGTCAAGGCCAGTAGTATAGCTGGGTTTAAAAAAGGACTGGATAAGTTCTTAGAGAGTAGGTCCATTAATGGCTATTAACCAAGTAGCTTACGAGATGAACTTCTTACTGTCGGGAGCTGGGAGTGAACAACAGGGAATGGATTGCCCATTGTGACAGTTGGTTCTTCACCCATGTGATCGAGATTAGTCACTGTTGGAGAACAGGATACTGGACTTGATGGACCATTGGTCTGGCTCAGTATGGCACTTCTTACGTTCTTTATGACTTTAGAGGATGGAGGATTGCATCCTCGGTGTTTCCAAATCTCATATTTGACAATATTTCTTTAAAGTCCCAGTTGCTGATATTGAGAGAATTTCAGCTTTCGTTGGTTATAAAAATTGGGGATGAAATGATTTTTTGTCCTAGTCGAAAATATCGTTGAGAATGGGTCTCTAAATAAGATTTTCCAGGTTGAGAATCTTACAAGAATCAGCGTTCTTGTCACCATTTTCACGAGATTCTCTAGGACCAGACAAATGGTCCCCAAAACATTCTGTGCATGTGCAAAATAGCCACTGGGAGGGCATGTGTGCAGAATGGTCACAGCAGCCTTTTTGTGCATGCACCAACGTTTTGCGGACCATTTGTCTGGTCCTAGAGAATCACAAGAATCTCGCATGTACAAGAATCTCGCAAGATTTTTGAGAAACCTCAAAAAACACTCTGTGCATGCACAAAATGGCCGCTGGGGGACACGCATGTGTAGAATGGCCACAGCAGCCATTTTGCGCATGCACGGAGCATTCTGGGAGATTTTTGAGAATCTTGAAAACCTCCGTAAGAACACACACGATCTTGCCGGGGGTTGCAAGAATCTCGCAGATTTTTGTAAGACCGCTGTGCGTTCTCGTTTCTACTCTCTATGGCTGCTTCAGAATGTGATCTGAGTGTAATATAAAAGCTCATAAACTAAATAGCCAATATAAAAAGGTATATGATATTTTGGGATGTGACTAATGGTTTTTGAGCATTTGCAGCTGCCAATAATGAGAACCCACTGCTTTGAATATCCCCATGTCCTGCCCTGCCCTAGCCTGCGACAAGGAACTAGCAGAGCAGATGCGGGGGAATATTAGTGGCTGCAAAGTGATGTGCAAATGATCCCACCCTCCTTTCATCTGAGGACTTTGCCAATCCGTGCCCAGCCCCAGAGTCTTGCTGGGGCAAAGATTTGCCTCTGATTGAGTCAACAAGGTCAGACACTGAAAGTTATTGGCAGTAGGTAGAGGGACCCGTATTCAGTGAGTTTTCCCCTTTGGCAGCAATGAGGAAAATGCAGTGTATGTGGGAACAAGTGTAGAACTGTATGAGATTCTCTGGAAGTTCCTCTCTAATATAAAGATGTAAACATGTATCTGTCCTTGATACATGATCTTCAGTTAAGTTGTCTAGTAGATGGCTAAAAAAGAAATGGAAAATGGTCTGTCCTGAGTGTCTTGTTCTGTTTCAGCTTTAAGGATCAGAATTGCTTTCCTGCTACTCTTCCCCCTCCCTCAGATATTACCCTTTTATAAACAAAAAATAATAACTGCTGAGATGAGAATTACATCCATATCTTCCTCCTTTCACTAGAAAATTAATGCTTTTGAAACCACAGAAGAAATGTCAGGTATTTCTTCTGGGTATGAGCCAAGGACCCAATAATGTGGGGCATTGCAAAAACGAGAGATTGAGATTGAGATTGAGAGAGAGAGAGAGAGAGAATTGGATGTTTCTGTCACTCATAAATATTTGAATGCATTAGGGAATTTGTTTAGTCTGTCATCTTTGGTTAAAAATTTGTTATCCACAACGTTCATATCTGGGAAGTTATTTTGGAACTAATAGTATTTCCTATTGTCGCTGTAAGAGTATTACATATTGAAAAGCTGGTCAGTTTGGGTGGATTAGCCATCTGCACTGACAGACTGTAGTATTTACAGCAATATTTACAGAAAGCAAGCAGGATTTATTTTAAATATGTCTCGATTCAGTATAACATCGCATCCAGTAGTTGGTATGATACAGCCTGTGAGACACAAGTGTAGATGCCACACTGACCAGGGCTCTTTTAGATGAGCGGCGCTCCGTTTCGCGTCGGCGGTGCGCATATTTTGAAACCTCCGCCTGGTCTAATTAGACGAGACGGCAGTGGCTTAATATGCGCATATTACGGCGGAGGCGCATTTTTTAAGTGCACGAATTAAATACCTCGATTGTGAGGTATTTAATTCACGCACTTAAAAAATGCGCCTCCGCCGTAATATGCGCATATTAAGCCACTTCCGTCTCGTCTAATTAGACCAGGCGGAGGTTTCAAAATATGCGCGCCGCCGACATGAAACGGAGCGCCACTCGTCTAAAAGCGGCCTCAGTGTTTGTTGTGGGCAGTAGCTGTGGGCTGTTATGACGTGGATAGTTCCTCTCCTATGAACTGTAACAGGTGATGGCTGCTGTACTTCAAATATACTACTAAAGTTGATCTTTTGGACTGCGTGCTTGCACTATCCAAAGGTCATCACAAATTTAGGGAGACAAGGCATGGTTATCCTTACTGAGTCAATACTGAGCCACCATTACTTCTTCCTGCCCCATCTTGGTTTTCCTGAGGATCTGCCATGCCTTCTAGCTAGACCCAAGCCTGCTTAACCGGTGATGCTTACAGAATCCCAGCCCGAGAGTATGTGGCTGCAGGCTAAAGACTGACTGAGAGGCACCAAGATGTCCTAGTCTGTCAGATGGAATACACAGTGCAAAATCATTCTCAAAGTGTCTTGTTGTCTTTTTTTTTTAAATGGCAAACCCCGATCTGTTTTTATAAAAGCAACAAGGGAAAGATGGGGCATCCTCTGCTGTACAATTCTACTAAATCTGTGGTATCTTACCTTACAAAATCTGAAGGAACAGAACTGTAAAACATACTCCTGGCAAGTGTGTAGCTATGGTGAAGCAAGGGCCTCAGTTGTGCCTGTGACGTGTACTCTGGGGGAGGGGGCTTCTACAAGAGCCTGTTACTGATTTTGAAGTCCTGAAGCCAGGGTGGCCTGAGCACTGCTAGGAAATTTTCAGAGTGGGTGGGAGAGGGAGCAAGACTAACCACTCTGCCCCCACCCACTCTGGATTTTTTTTAGCAGCACTCAGGCAGCTTGTAAAGGGGTCTGCCTAGAAGGAAGTTTTCAGAGTGGGCAGGGTTGGAGTGTTGGCCCTGCTGATTCTTAAAACGTCCTTCCTGGTGGGGTTGCTGCCACTCCAGAGAGCCACTGTGGCACCACAACATTGGGGAGTCCCTTTGAGAGGATCATCACTTAGGAAGATTCCACCCCCTTGGTCTGAGGGGGCCTGAGCCCAGGTCTGCTATAGCCTTGCTACACCACTGACTCCGGGGATCCAGTTTTTCAAATTCAGATGTCTAAGTCTGTCTGAGAACCTGTTGTGCAGCTGGGCCTCTAGGTACTCATGCACCCATTTTAGGTGCCCATTTTGAGTTTCAAACTTTATTATTATTATTATTATTAAACATTTATAAAGCGCCAGCCGCATGACCTGGTGCTGTACAGAACATAGAATCAGACGCGGTCCCTGCCTGTGGCTTACAATCTAAAAGACAAGGAGGGGGAGACAAGGAGAGGGGACAAAGCAAACATTCAGGCGGATGTGAAGTCTCAGGTGCGTGTACTTGACTTGGTTACAAGGAAGTTGGTAGCAGCAGTCAGCAGAGGAGGGCTGATAGTAAGAGCAAGGGGAAAGACTAGAGGGCATTGGGAAAGGCAGCATGGAAAAGGTGGGTCTTGAGGAGGGATTTGAAGGAGCGGAGGGAGGAGGCGAGGCGGACGTCGGCAGGGAGGGAGTTCCAGGCATGCGGGGCAGCGAGGGAGAAGGGACGAAGGCGGTTGGGCGAGCAGGAGAAGCGAGGGAGAGCGAGGGAGGGGACAGCGGAAGAGCGGAGAGCGCGCGCAGGAGCGCGTAGGGCGATTAGGTCCGAGAGGTAAGGGGGAGCTTGGTCATGGAGCGATTTGAACGTGAAAACCAGGAGTTTGAACAGGATACGTTCAGGAAGGGGGAGCCAGTGAAGGGAGAGGAGGAGAGGCGTCACATGGTCGAAGCGACGGGCAGAGTGAATGACCTTGGCGGCAGAGTTTTGGATCGCCACAAGGGGGGACAGGTGGGAGCGAGGGAGGCCAGCAAGGAGGAGGTTGCAGTAGTCGAGGCGAGAGATAACCATGGCATGAACAAGGATTTTGGCCGAGGAGACAGATAGAAAGGGGCGAATGCGGGCAATGTTGAGGAGAGCGAATCGGCAGGATTTGGCCACAGAGTCAATGTAAGGTTTAAAGGAGAGGTGCGTGTCAAAAATGAAGCCCAAGCTGCGGGCACGGAGAACAGGACGGATGGTGACCCCATCAATGCAGATGGTCAGGTCAGAGGGAGAGGAGGGGGATGGAGGAAAAATGAGGAGTTCAGTCTTGGCCATGTTCAGTTTGAGTTGGCGTCGGGACATCCAGGCGGAGATATCAGAGAGGCAGTCGACGAGGCGTGAGCGGACAGAGGAGGAGAGAGAGGGGGTAGAGAGATAGAGTTGGGTGTCATCAGCATAGAGATGGTATTGGAACCCGTGGGAGGCAATAATTTCACCAAGGGACCGGGTGTAGATAGAGAAGAGGAGAGGGCCAAGGACAGAACCTTGGGGAACCCCAACCGAGAGGGGAAGGGAGGGGGAGGTCGACTCGGGGAGGGAGACATTAAAGGAGCGGTCAGAGAGGTAGGAGGAGAACCAGTCAAAGACAGAGCCACGGAAGCCCAAAGAGTAAAGCGAGTCCAAGAGGAGCGAGTGGTCGACAGTGTCAAAGGCAGCAGAGAGGTCAAGGAGGACAAGAACGGAGTAGTGGCGCTTCGATTTAGCGACAAGTAGATCATTGGTGATCTTGGCCAGGGCAGTTTCAGTAGAGTGGAGGGGGCGGAAGCCGGACTGGAGAGGGTCGAGGGAGGAGTTGGCAGAGAGGAGGTTCAGGCAGCGGGAGTAGACGACACGTTCCAGGAGCTTCGAAGCAAAGGGAAGGAGGGAGACCGGCCGGTAACTAGAGGGATCGAAAGGGTCCAGGGTAGGCTTTTTGAGGATGGGGGAGACAGTGGCATGTTTGAAGGCAGAGGGGAAGGAGCCTGTGGAAAGGGAGAGATTGACAACATGCAGAAGGGGGGGAGCGACAGTGGGAGCAATAGAGGTCAGGAGGCGGGAGGGGATCGGGTCAAGGGGGCAGGTGGAGGGGTTGGATGAAGAGAGCAGAGCAGAGATTTCCTCGAGAGAGGCAGGAGGGAAGGATGTGAGGAGAGAGGGGGGAGGGGGTGGTACGGGAGCAGGAGGAGGAGGTGGGTGGGAGGCAATGTCCTGACGGATCTTGTCAATCTTTGAGGTGAAGAACGATGCAAGATCCTGAGCAGCAAGGGAAGAGGGCGGAGGAGGGCAGGGGGGTTTAAGAAGGGAGTCGAAAGTAGAGAAAAGGTGGCGAGGGTCGCGAGAGAAAGATTCGATCCTAGAGGCATAATAGCGATGCCTAGCTAGAGAGATAGCGGAGGAGAGGGAGAATTTGTAGTGGAGGAAGTCAGGGAGGGAGCGGGATTTGCGCCAGAGGCGTTCGGCAGCCCGGAAAATAACATCCAAACTTAGATCACCCAAACTTTGGAAAATAACACCCAAACTTAGATCACCCAAGCTTGAAAACTAAACTCTGCATCTGGTGATAGTGTTGTACTAGAAGAACACTTGAGAAAAAGGCATTCCTTTGTTTTTTTATCACTGCATGTTGGCTGGAATGAAAGTGTCTTGACACTATACAGTGTCTGGTACTGTGTTGAGCACTTACTTTGTAAACGTTGGTAACCAACTGGATACAATTAAATGCCTTGGGTTTTCTTATTTGTTATGATTGAGCAGTAGTGAAAACTGTTGTTAAGGCTGGATCAGAATTTCCACCTGAAGTGGGGACAAAATTATTTTATAACTTTTGTACCACGCAGAGTATAGGGGGGAAATGTTTTATACCTTGAAGTAAGCTATAATTTCCTAGGTGACTTGTGTAGGCATATCTGTGACCCGAATTTTGAATCTGCACACACAGAAAATTAGGGGTCTCAAAGAAATGTCCCCATGTCTTAGAAATGTCTCTAATTTTTCATTTAGAGAACATTTTTTTGGTAAACCTGTTATGGAGAAATCTTTAACTCTATTCAGTCCAAACTTCAGAGCTCTTGGATTAAGAAACAGTCACCTGATTAGGAAAAACTTCAATGATATGCAATAATGTCCAACAGTTTTAAAACATGAAAGGAAACCAATTCATGAATGTGTGTGCCGCAGAAATAAAAACCTAGTCTGACTTCATGAAGGTCACTGGGAACATTGGCATTCACTTCAGTGGGGCTTGTATTTTACTGGGGCATTGAAATCCTCCAGCAGTTTTGTGCTTGTGCAATATCCTTTCAATTCAGTGGGACTCATGCTGGTGCTAACCAGCCAGAGGATCACACTCATATTTATTTATTTATTTATTTATTTATAAATATGCCATACCATAGTCATGCCGGTTATCAAAGGCAGGTTTTGAGGGAGGAGAAGGAACCCCACCTATAAATTATAGTATTACTTATTATTTTAACTTAATAATTATAGTGCATTAGATCTAAATTAGGTTCTAGTGCTTACTATGCCATGTACAGTACAAATACATAAGAAGGTAGCTCTTCTAAAGGAGTTTTTATTCCTCCTTTAATTTACAGTTGGACTGTATAACTCCCACTTTATGAAATGCTACACAAATAAAAATAGGCATTATATGCAAAGATAGCTCGCTCATGCCATGAAAACGAAATACTTTTAGATAGCCTTTGACCCCAAGCTTAAATTTGGCACAAACAAATTTTTACAAATCCTAACCGCAAATAAAATTGCTTCCAAAATGTTCTTCTTTTTTTAATTTCAGTGGAGTCAGTTTTATTTTCATGGGATTAATATTTCCTTTAAGTGTTGAAACTGAATGATGCTGCAGTCTGAGAACCAATTGATGAAACTACTACCCTACATATAAACCTGCTCTGACACTCACTACTACACTATTTTTATTGTCCATCTTTGTGAAATGCCAAATGCAAAAAGACACATAAAAAAGATTTACATTTTTAGAAAAACCTCAGTATTAGCAATCTAAAGCATGACATCCATCCAAAGTGTGTGTATACTCCTATTGCTCTTGTAACAGTTACATTATTCAGTGTTTATTTTTATTTTTTTTAAATAAATCATTAAAAAGTATTGTGCATTTCATAATTTATAGTAAAATAAGAATTTCTTACCATGTAATCTTCCTATGCTCCTGATCAATTTAAGGGCAATATTTGTACTGTGGCAGAATACAGACTTGAGCCCTTTAAAACACTTTTATTCGATATATGTTTACACAGTCATACTTAATGGAGTAGTAGAGTATCTCACCAAAATGTTAGGTGTTTTATAAAAATGTAGTATTCTGGCATATTCCAGTGGTTTTAGTTCTGTCAAAATGTCAGCCAGGGGGGAAATATTTCTTGCCACCAGGTCCTAGAAAAAGGAAAATTTTAATTCTGAAAATCAGCTCACAATATTGCATTTAGCTAAATCCTCTTCCAATGATGCACACAGCAGGAGCACTGGAGAGTTAGCAGGACTGGAACCCAGGGCAGTGCTTTACTACGTTTAGATGAGTGAGATCTGCTGCTTAGATGTCTTAGGTACACAGAACCTCCAGCTTATGCAAAGTTTATTCAGTAATGTGACTTAATCTACCTTTTATTCCAGTGTCAATACTCATTTATGTTGAAAGTCAGGGAACTAAGCTTTGCAATAAGCCAGGAAATGTTCCACTACCTCCTGCAAAGAGCCCCTACTGTTTCAGGGTTGCATGCAAGACACTATTATTCACTTACGGTTTAGACTAGTTTTTGCTCCTTGCTAAAGGTCAAAGAATGAATTTAAGAGGTCAGAAGAATCACTTTTAAAAGTAACAAATTTATTTGTAACATCCTGTGACAAACTTTTCCCTTCTTGCATTCATCCCACCGTTCATACAATACTCGCAGGTACATCTGATTTACATCTTCAAATTTTTATCAACCCCATACCAGACATTTTAATGATGTTTTCTTGGCATGTCATATATTATTTCTTTGAATTTAGTCTTTACCAAGACATGCTGTCCACTGACATTTGGTAACCTAGACTGATCTAAAAGAGACCTTAAGTGATTAAGGTCAGAGGCACTGGGGTCATTAAGGTCAGAAACAAATGTCACTAAATCCAGACTTTGGGGAGGCTATTAACACCATGTTCTACCAAATACAAAGGTGTAAAGACAGTCTTCATTGTTTGTAATACTATGCCTGGGGCTTCTCTCAAAAATCCCATCTGACTGCAGGCAAGTACAACCGAGGACCTGGTCTCCAGAGACCTCTGAAATCGATGCAGTGCTTTTAAACTATTTTATACTTCAGATCTATTATAAATTAAAACAAGATGCATTGGTCTCTAAGTTGACGTGTTTACTCCATAAATTGGTAGGCTTTAGCTGATTTTTACAGTTAGAACTGTTCAAAGCAATCCTATGCCAAATGGGGACTATCAGCACCCTAAACCACAAAACACCCATCTGGCAGCACAAAAGTATGAAATAAGATTACTTACAAGTTTTCATTATTTGTTCATGCACCTCCCCTTCCACACTGGAACAGAGAAATTGTGATGTTTGCTATGAGTTGCTTGAGGCAGGAGGGGCGGGGTAAAAATGTATTAAAATAAATAAATAATAAATACATTTCAGATGGGAGTAGGGTTACCTCCCCTTTAAAAGAGGACGCTTATGAAAAATACATGTTGCAGGACTGCACTGGAACCAATGCAACCCTACACTGGAATCTATGCAGCCCTGCACCATGTATTTTTTATAAGCATCCTCTTTTAAAGGGGAGGTATAGTAACCCTAGATGGGAGTTTTATACTTTAAGGGTTTGATGGTATAGCTAATCATAGGGTGATAACAGACTGGACAGAGGCCCGCTATGGCCTGCCTGGACCAGAGTCCCACCATCATGTTTATTACCAGGCTGCCAGATGTGGGCCTGCTGCTGCCCCACCTCGGGTAGGTGAGTGGCCCAGATGTGGTCCCCTGGAAGATCCCAGGCCCACAGTCAGGGTCAAGGGCTGCCCAGACAGGCCAATGTGGGCCATAGCGCTATGCACCCTTGGTTTCTGGTACTTGATCCTCACCTGGTTCTCTTCCTACCTCTCTAACCGCGCCTTCCGTGTATCTCTTGCTGCCTTCTCCACGTTATTTCCCCTTTCAGTTGGAGTTCCCCAAGGCTCTGCTCTCAGCCTGCTTCTCTTCTCCCTCTACATTCTGTCCCTGGGCAAACTCATTGAATCACACAGCTTCCAATATCGCCTCTATGCTGACGACACTCAACTCTCTCTCTCCCTCTATTCAATATTGTATCACAGACTGTCTCTCTGATATCTCTGCCTGGATATCTCACCATCTACTCAAATTCAATATGGCCAAAACTGAACTCCTACTTTTCCCACTGAAGCCTTCCTCTCCCTCTCACTTCTCAATTTCCATGGCAGAGTCACTATTCAACCCATCCCTCAGGTACATAGCCTAGGCTTTGTCTTTGACTCTTCTCTCTCCTTTAAACCTCAAATCGAATCTGTTGCTAAATCCTGTCAGCTCACCTTGCACAACGTTGCTAAGATCCATCCTTTCCTCACTGTTTACACAGCTAAAACCCTAGTCCGGGCTCTGGGTTATCTCTCGCCTTGACTATTGCAACCTCCTTCTCACTGGCCTTCCTTACTCTCACCTTGCCCCCCACTCGTCTATTCAAAACTCTGCTGCCAAGATCATCCACCTTGCCTGCAGCTTTGATCACATGCAGCCCCTCCTCGCCACTGGCTCCCTGTACCTGAACGAATTCAACACAAGCTTCTCATCTTTACCTACAAACAGGGTTTAATTTGGGGGGAGGGGAGCGGTTTGCTAAGGCTCAGCCCTGGCAATTAAATTTAAGAGGGGGCTGAGCCCTGGGAAATATTCCCACTAGGAGTGTGCACCCAGAAATGTGAAAGACCAGGGAAAGGTTGATATTGACTATTTCAGGGTTAAAAATTAGAGCCAGAAGAACTCTGCATGGTTTATTTGACTTTTATTAATGACTTCTGTGCCCCATCCCCTGTGCTGGCCATCATATAGATTCAATCACAAGAACTCCTGTTTTATATTCAGCTGTAGAGAGTCAGGCTAGTCTAATGATTAGATCACTAGCTTCATTTCCCTGTTCTTTCAAGTTCTGGGGAAGGGGACATGACCTATGAGGGAGGAGCATGGCTTGCAAGACAGGTTTGGGCCCCAACAATTCATTTTTTTATAAATTAAGCACTGCCTACAAGGCTTGGCCATGCTCCCCCCCCCCCCCATCTCTCTACGCTTGTCTCCCGCTATGCTCCCATCCGAAAGCTCCGTCCTCCTCTACCACCACCCTCGCTTGCTCATGGCTCCACCGCTCCTCAAAGCGTATTTGTGGTTTGCTCATTCTCCCTTGCTGCCCCCCATGCCTGGAATTCCCTCCCAGAGCACATTTGTTCCTCTCCCTCCCGCCCAGCCTTCAAATCCCTCCTGAAAACCTACCTCTTTCATCAGGTCTTCCCTAACTCCTCATCCCCTTCTTAGTCCCCATTCCTCCCCTATGTAACTAAGGGCGAATTCACATGTGCAGCAATTATCTGGATTTTTAAAAACTGGTTCTCAATAGTTCGCTGTTAACAAGTCCTGTTGCATTCACATGCATGCCATACCGATTTTAAGTACAGCGAAATAATGCATTCAGACCTTCTT